>MU118069.1:23095-57087 GCA_014904855.1 Thelephora ganbajun
GTAGATAGTCAACGGAACGACTCATTGGCATGGAGGCAGAGTGACATACCGTGGAAGATATATCATGTTGAGAAGTGTGACGAAATCCACCGCCGTGTCAGAGGACAAGATGCGGGGACAACCATTGGGTGAGTCTGGGGTAGCCAGGGTGGTCTGAGCGAACATGTGACAGAGGGCAGGAGAATGGAAGGACAGTGTGCTGGTGTGGACACGGAATAGCGTGTTGCCACACAGGACTTCGACATTCCCGTCTTCGAGGTAGAAGGTGCCGTGGGGGGTTATGACTGTGGGGTCGGTGGGCGACTCATCATCAGAAGCATCTGCGATCGTGAAGTCAGATAAGGTTGCGATGCTAATAGACGGAGACTGAGTGACGGGAGATGCGGGAATCGTGTCAGTCTCTGGGACGGTGACTGGCTCGAGTGGAGAGGGCTGAGGGATCTGAGGTTCGAGATCTCTGTTTGGGAGTCCCAGGGACGTGACAATGGGGGTAGCAGCAGGGTCGTTCTGGTTCGCGCCAGTCGGCTTTGGTCTTCCGATTGTGAATACAGGTGGAGGAGGGAGGCCCTCCCAACCCCGTTCCCGTAGCTCGATTACCTCCTGGAATTATTTGAGTTCCAACCGTGCTCCCTTCACAGAGAGTCTGCTCACCTGCAACAGTTTCTTCTTCTCCGGTTCTTGATAGTGGTGGCCCTTAAGAAGCTCAAAGCAACGGTCGATCACTGAAGGATCAACATATGCTCCAAATGTGGCACCTGCCAGTTTGAACAGGATGAAGAGCGCATCCGCGTGGTGGTCATACAGTCTGGGATGGTAGATGAGCGACTGAAGGATGTGATTCCGGATCGTAGCTTCATCTATGTATCCAAGGTTGGCACAGTGGGCAATGAGATTAACGTCCACGTAGGAACAGCTCGGGACCGGGCGCCTGGGACCATACATGTCGCGCGCGAGTGCCAGATCACTGTCGAAGAATTCTTGGAGAATTCTTGCGCAGAGGCGGGTTCTGAGCCCTGCGCTATATGGAGCAAGGATGTGGTCCGACTCTACATCGTTGGCGAGACGAAGGATCAGGTGGGCGTTTGGGTAGATGAAGTTTTTAAAAGGGCCCGTCGCTCTGTTCGTCCAAATCGTTTCAAAGATCAGGTCAGAGGGGGTTTTGGAATAGCTCTGTCCAATCTCGAACCAGAAACGATAATGGGCGAGCGATTGTTCGTAGTCCTGGTCGGATAATCCGCCAATCACTGAATCCAAGGCCCACTGGACGTTCCTCATTGCGATTGTGGCGGTAGAGGGTAAACCTGTGTGGTTACGTAAACGGATAACAGGATGCAGACGTTTTGAAATGAGCACTGTATCTCACCTACCAGTCATTAGCCACTCTACGCGTTCCGTTCTCTCTCGAGGGGGACTACACCCCTGACTGAGCACATCGCAAGACTGCAGCAAACATGGTTACAAACGACGTCATTTTCATTATCGCTCGGGCACTTTGTCCGACTCCTTGAGATAGGAACGAGTACGAACCCATGGAATCCTTGAAGTGAGAATGGTCACAGAGGGTACATGCCAAGTCAACCAAATGATACATTTGAAAATGCACTGCTTAGTGCTTGACGTTGAACTCTCGACACAAATTCAAACCTTCAATCCAAACACATCCGGCAAAACAGTCCATGCTTTCCTCCTCATTTCTGCATGCCCAGCCTCCAGCCCCTCCACATAGCTGTTGCAAAACCCAAGGAGGTCACCTCCACAAACATCCCTAAACGAAAGGACCTGTAAAACCTTTGTCCCAGATCGGGAAGAATCCATAATCCGATCGACGACCTTCTGGTGCACTTCCAACACTCTTGGGCCTGCTGCGCCGCATGAAGGGCAGCTCGACTGGGAACGAAAGTAGGAAAGCTTTGATCCGAAGACCAAACGACGGATCTCCTTGAGCTCCATCTCACGGAGCGCGGTTAGGCCCTTTATCGCGATATGAAGGATCTCAGGAGGTAACCGTGCACTCGCTGGGAGACCTGTGTCCATCAACGAATCCAACCCCCTTCGGGCCGCCATGTAGTATGCCATCGGTAACACCGACGTGAGCTTCTGTTGGACAAACAGGTTGAGGGCCGCGTTTGGATGGGGTATTTGTCCGCCAAAGACGCTCTCTCCAAGCGCCTTCGAAGGATCGAGCCCTTCGAAGGTCTCTGGATATGCATCACGGACGACCTCGAGTAGCTGAGATCGGACAGTGGGCATCTCGTACTTTGTCGTGATTCGCAGGAGGGACGAGAACGTGGTGAAATCAGGCACTTTACCCCGTTCGGGGAATCTGAATAGAAGTGGTCAAAAGATCAATTCATTGGCATAAGGGCGGCGTAACATACCCTGGGAGATAGATTACCTTGAGAAGCGTGGCGAAATCAGCTGACGTATCTGAGGACAGGATACGGGGACAACCATTGGGTGACTCTGCCGTGGCTAGGGTGGTCTGAGCGAACGTCCGACGAAGTGTAGGAGAGTGGAGGGACAGGATGCTGGTGTGGACACGGAACAGTGTGGTACCACACAGCACTTCGATATTTCCGTCCTCAAAGTAGAAGGTGCCATGGGAGGTTATGGTTGTGAGGTCGGTGGGAGACTCATCATCAGATGTATCTGCAGTTGTGAAGTCGGATAGAGTGGCGATGCTAATAGACGGGGATTGAGTGACGGGAGATCCAGGAATTGTTTCAGTCTCTGGGCTGGCGGCCGATTCGGGTGGAGGGGGCTGAGGGATCTGAGGTTCGGGATCTCCGCTCGGGAGTCCCAGAGGCATGACAATGGGAGTAGCAGCGGGGTCGTTCTGGTTCGCACCAGTCGGTTTTGGGATCCCAGTGGTGAATACAGGTGGGGGAGGGAGACCCTCCCAGCCACGCTCTCGTAATTCAGCCACCTCCTGAAAACTCGTGTAAGCTCGATGGCTGCCTTTCACTACGTGGGACACGCACCTGCACAAGTTTACCTTTGTATTTGTTATTACTGTAGTGTTTCTTGAGAAACTCGAAGCAGCGGTCGACCACTGAAGGATCAGCGTATGCTTCAAATGTGGCACCCGCCAGTTTGAACAAGATGATGAGGGCATCCGCCTGATGGTCGTACAGCTTGGAATAGGAGATGAGCGACTGGAGGATGTGATCACGAATCGCCGTTTCCGCTACGTATCCGACGTTGGCCCAATGCGCGATGAGGTTCGTATCGGCAGCAATGTTTCCACAGCCTGAATAGCCCTGATCTTTGAGTCGCACGATGGACGGATTCTCCTCGAAGAATTGCCGTAGACTCCTTGCGCAAAGGCGGCTTTGGAGCCCAGCGCTGTGTGGAGCAAGAAGATGGTCCAACTCAGCATCGCCCGCGAAACGGACGATCAGGTGAGCAGTGGGGTGAATGAGTTTACCATCGCGTTCAGGGTCTAACCCACTCGATAGTCTGTTGTTCCAGATAGCATCAAAGATTTGGTCGGAGGGGATTTGGGAATAGGTGTGTCCCACTTCAAACCAAAAGCGATAAAAGGCGAGCGATTGTTCGTAGTTCTTGTCGGACAATCTGGCGATTACTGAACCCAAGCAATTCTGGATCCCGCCCATCGCGATTGTTGTGGTAGGAGAGTGAACCTGGTTGTTTACGTAAACGGATAAGCTTCGCGGGGGTGCAGCGACCCAGTCCGATGGATAATGTCTATGATAGTTATCGACTCCGACTAATAATAGTGCAGTAGACGACTGGGTACCTTCAGACAAAAGTGAGGCACGGCACCCTGTAAGATCACGGAGAAAACGTGGACGTTTGCAGCCCACCTTACTAAGCCTCGCGGATCGTCTACAAAAACCATGCAAATATATACACACGCTGCCAGGTAAGTGAATCGCCTGTGGGTCGTACATCACGACGAGCGGGAGGTGAGAGATTGAAATATTCGATGACCGCTGAGCGCTGGGGCTGAACCCGTACCCCAGAACTGCTAATAGATTGCTCAAGGACACACTCACCGAATATACTACGATTGCGACCAATGGATGATAATCTTGTCTGGGTGCGAGCGTGCAGGGAATCCCTGGAAGTGGGAATCGATCAAGTAGCCTTGGGGTGAGTAGAGGGGGAGCACCTGGAATGAGGGTGCCGTATCGCCGCACCATAGCGTCCAACGGCCAGAAGTGAGTCAGGAAACGGCCCGGATGGCCTGATTACCGTTGCCAAAGTTGAAATCCCCATGCGAACAATACCACAGACTGCTCTAGCACTGCAACGAAACGCGATTTAAGACAGCCCTGGAAGGTCAAAGAAACCGCGAGGCCCTGCAACCGGTGGCAAGTCCAACCGGTACGCGCGTGTACGTTGCCACACGCATCAACTCACCTCAGGGTCGTGCACCAATGGGGAATCGAAATGTGTGAGAGGTTCACCTGTACCCAGGTTACCAGTAGTAGGCACGCGGGTTGGAAAACACCAGTTGGGAGCCACTTGGTGGTAGACATTGCCTGCAGAGGTACCGGGTGCGCCGAAATGTTCAATCTAATGGTTGACAGGCTGGCTTGGGTGCGGGGTACGAGTTTCTGGATAAACCCGGAAGCAAGACCAATGTAGCAGTCGACGAAAGGGGACGAGGGCGAGGTTCGGGGCAATATCGCCGATGTTGCGTTTGGGTTCTGTTTGAGGGGAATCGGACGAACCCGAGCCTCAGCACATGGGTAACGGGTCACCTTTATACGGGGATTTATCCGATTCTGCGCGAGGGTCGAGTCCCCTCTGTGCATCAAAGGCCGCTTGCATAATCCACCTGCGGGCCTGGAGAGAATCTGGATGGGGGGGATATTCGGAGGACATCCACGTATCTTCAACGAGGACAGCACTGAGGCCTTCGAGCTACTTCTGATGGTCATGTACACCCCGGATTAGTCACTCGTGCTTGTCTCTCGAAACGATTGGTCCTGGCCGTATGTTGGTAGTTATCCACCGGGGGACAAGATCCCAGGTTTCTACACCTTCGCTTCGCTCCTTAGGATGACCTCGAAGTACGGAACCAATATTAGAACTAACGACTTTGTCCCGTCACTCTTTCTTTCTTCCGAATCACATATCTTTCCTTGTAGTATAAGTGCTTCGTTCTTTCTGTTCGTCTAGACGTTTGCTAGATTCCAATAACCAATGTGTTGCGTGGCCAGTTCATGGAGCAGATCAAACCCGTGTATCCGTCAATGATGGAAGGGTTCAAACCCACGGTCAGGTCCAAGAATGTTTTCAGTGAACACGTATTGAACCTATTCCTGGAGCTCGGCGTTAAGTACTTGTGCCTTATGCGGGGTACCGGGCTTCGTTGCAATGTCATAACATCATAAGCGAGATGCGTAGACAAGATGTCGCACTTTCGTGGGGTGTCCTTATTTCGGCCATCCGTGGTCGTTGGTCACTGGTTCATGTCATGATCATATTCGTCCACGATATTATCCAACGCTTCCAGTTACATCCGTGAAAGCGCCCCTACTGTCCTATCAGTGAGACAACGAGGCGGAAGAACATTAAAAAGTCGGACGGATAACCCGGATTCGCTCTTTACAGCGGTGGTTGGAAATCAGAAACGACTACTTTGTCCACTCACTATTCGGAGAGACTCCTTGCGCCGTGTGATTCGTGTTTGAAGGAAGTCGAGATGCGATATGATGCTTGGTGTAAACGGGAGGGGTAGGATAAACCGGCTGGATTTCTTGGATGGCTGAAGCACGGGCAGCGCTGAAGTATGTTGTCATCAAAGAGATCCAAACCATTCGCACGGGTACTCCTTTTTCTATGACCACTTTTTTCTTAAGCTCGACCTGAACGCCCAACGGGCTCATATTGGTTTGTATGTTTCCCCAGGATGATCTGGACGCGCTCAGGATATGCAACGTTTAATTTCGACTCTTCTGCACCTTCGTTTGCATTCCCGGCATAAATATTTGACTCTTTGGCTATCCGGTGCTTACCAACAAAGACCTTGAGCAGGTGAAGAAGCGCTTGTATCGAGGTCTTCGCATATTGGTTTTGCCAGAATTCGGAGGCGGAGGATCC
This sequence comes from Thelephora ganbajun, assembly GCA_014904855.1. Taxonomy (NCBI): domain Eukaryota; kingdom Fungi; phylum Basidiomycota; class Agaricomycetes; order Thelephorales; family Thelephoraceae; genus Thelephora; species Thelephora ganbajun. Next base: position 29,171 of record MU118069.1, read on the forward strand.
TAAGGCTGGGGCGGCGTCTGTGTTAACATGCTCGTTCCCTTTCCGCAATGGGTTTTACAGCCACCTCGGGTACTCATGCTTACGTAACCGCCCCCACCCTCTCCCCCATACCGCCACAATTCCGATGTCGAGTCTTCGTGGGACTCTCAGCAACCTCGTCAGAAATTTATCCGAAGAGAACTACGATCAGTCTCTTGCACAGTATTGCTATTGGTTGGACGTTGGGACTGTATATGGACACATCGGCCATGACCAGGTCTACAATGACGCCCAGCAAATCTTGCGGTCGGACTCTGTGGGACATGAGTGGCGACTTATCCACCCTACCGCTCACCTATTCTTTCGCTTTGTTGGGGACATGGAGAGTAAAATAGTGCCTGGCGATGCTTCGGAATTCCATAAACAACACTGTACGAGAACCCTGGCTTCGTGCTTCGACATGATTCATCATTGTCCATATTTGACGAGTGGTTCATCACCCCCACTTCTCACCAGCATGAACCTCGTTGCACACTACGCAAACCTTGGGTTCGTGGAGGAAGCTTTGATCCGCAATTACATCATTCAGCCTCTTATCAAGATCACTCATCCAAAACTGTACGACCCCCAGGCCGATGCGCTCATCATACTGTTCAAGCTAGCGGGTGCCACATTCGAGAACTACGTTGACCCTTCGGTGGTCGACCGCTGCTTCGAGCTTCTCAAGAACCACTACCTACGTGGTTCGGTGAGTTATAAACTCGTACAGGTGTGTGTACCCTAAGTAATGGAAGGTAGTTACCGATCTAACGTGAGTTCTCAGGAGGTAGTCGGGTCACGGGAGCGTGGCTGGGAAGGTCTCCCTCCCCCACCTGTATTCATGACCGGGATCCCGAAACCGACTGACACGAACCAGAACGACCCCGCTGCCACCCCAGTTCCCACATCTCTGGGACTGCCCAACGGAGACCTCGAACCTCAGATTCCTCAGCCCCCTCCACTCGAACCCGTCACCATCCCAGCGACAGATATGATCCCTGGATCTCCCGTCACTCATTCTCCGTCCATCAGCATTGCCAGTCTGTCCGACTTCACGGTCGCAGACAACTCTGACGACGAGTCTCCTGTCGGCACTCCTATCGACTCCAACGCCCAAGTTCAACATGAGACCTTCTACCTCGAGGACGGGAACGTCGAAGTGTTGTGTGGCAACACGCTGTTCCGCGTCCACACTAGCATCCTGTCCTTCCACTCTCCTGCGCTTCGCCGGATGTTCGCTCAGACCAGCCTGGCCACGGCAGACTCACCCAATGGTTGTCCCCGTATTCTGTCCTCAGACACATCAACTGATTTCGCCACGCTTCTCAAGATAATCTATCTCCCAGGGTATATTACGTCGTCCCTATCCCGATGAATTGTTCTGTTGACCGCCCCTGTTCAGATTCCCCGAACGGGGTACAGTGCCTGATTTCACTACATTCTCGTCTCTCCTTCGGATCACAGCCAAGTACGAGATGCCCACTGTCCGATCTCAGCTACTCGAGGTCGTCTGTGATGCATACCCGGAGACTATCGAGGGGCTCACTCCATCCAAGCCACTCGGAGAGAGAGTCTTCGGTCGGCCTACTCCCCATCCGAACGCAGTCCTCAGCCTATTCGTCCAGCAGCAGCTCATATCTGCACTGCCCATGACATATTACATGGCGGTTCGGTGGGGTCCGGATTCATTAATGGACCCACGTCTCGCAGCGAGTGCACGGCTACCCCCAAACGTCCTTCAAGCTGCAATAAAGGGTCTAATCGTGCTCCGTGAGATGGAACTCAAGGAAACCCACCGCTTGATCTTGGGTTCGATGACCTCCCATCCGTGTTCCTCGCCGAACTGCCCTTCAAGCAAGACAGCAGGCCCAAGAGAATCGGATGCGCACCGGAAGGTTATCGATCGAATCACGGATTCCTCTCTGTCCGGGACAAAGCTGCTGCAGGTTCTCTCGTTTAGTGACATTTGCGGAGGCGACCATTACGGATTTTGTAAGAGATGTGTGGAAGGGTGGGAGTGTGGGCATGCAGAAGTGAGGAGGAAGGCATGGGCTGCGTTGCCGGTTGTGTTCGGGTTGAGGGGTTGAATTCCGTGTTGTGGTTTCGAATCTGTCATCTGCCTGACTTGGTATCTACCCTGTAACTTGTCTCGTGTTCCAGGCATCTGCGCCTCCGGCGTCAACGATAACACATTGTGGGTCCACGCTTCGCCATACTTTCTACCTCTCCCTTCACGACCATGGCCGACAGATCTGGGTTTCACGACCAGGACCCTATTTTCTGGAAGATCCGCACCTTGCTCATCGTCCTCACCCAAAAGCCATTGAAGTACAATCAGATCGCACCCAAGATCGAGTACTGGATCGAATACGTTCTCCGTGGACGTTTCATGACGGTTGACGAGCTTGTAAAGGGGATATCGGATGTAGCATGGCATGATGGTGGTTCATATGCAAGCGTTGGGCGGTTCCTCAAGGAGTTCCACGATGCGCCCCACCGCTCTGAGCAAGCGAGGTCCTTCGTCATCCAGATGTGCTCTCGCCTGCTTCGGTGGTTTGGAATAGCTTCAGTGGAGGACTTTCAGATGGATTGGAAGGATCGCAAGTACTTGATGGGTGGAGGAAGAGGTTTCATACGCGTGGCGTCATTGGTCGGATATCTCATCGAATGGGGCTTGCTCAGTCACGACCTCGTGCGGCAGCATCTCGTCAAGCCACTCACCAACCACTATTACCACAATACTGGGTCCGACTCAGAAATTGTTCGGACCAACGCGATCTACCAATTGTTCATTGCCGTAGGAAACACCTTAGTCCAGGGTCTCCTCGAAGCTGAGGATGTCCGGGTCTGCTTCGAGATGTTGGACGCTCAGGCATCTGCCAAGAAGATATCGGGATTCGATGCAGCCAAACTAAAGGTATAGCGTGTACTATTAATGACGATGCCTTACATCGGAGACTAACTTGCGGGCCAGGAACTTCGCGAGATCCACGCTGCGTGGATCCAGCGGGAACAGGAGGAAGAGCAAAGAAACGTAGGGGACACTGAGGGGCCTCAGGTGGAAGGACAGGACGCGATGGCTGCCGAGGTCTCTGCAGAGGTTGAAACTCCTGTCGCTTTCGCGCCCCAAGATCTCCCTGCCGCCATGATCGGCATTGACATCCCTCCCTCCATCTTGCAAGACATTGTGTCCCCCTCCGCCTTGCATGCCGTGGAGTCTTCACCCGAGACCTTCATCGATTTCCCAGCTGCCACAGTCTCCTCCCCCACATTCAGCATCTCCACTGTATCCGACCTGACCCCGACCGAGCTTGGTGAGGAGATCGAACACAGCGAAGAGCTGACACCTACTTGTCACGATATGTTCTACTTCGAAGACGGAAACGTGGAGATCGTGTGCGGAGATACCGTGTTCCGGGTTCACTCCACTGTCGTCTCGTTTTCCTCCCCGAAACTCCGGGACATCCTTTCCCAGCCGGCACTCCTTCGTGCTCCAACTCCGGAAGGTCCACCTCGGATCGCTATTTCAGACAGCGCTGAAGATTTTGGGATCCTATTGGAGATGATCTACACGCCAGGGTGGGTTTCTCCTTCCCTTTGTTTGAATCCTGCGAACTGACGGCCTGGGCGGTAACCAGGTTCCCTGGTCGACACGAGGTTCCAGAGTTCGCCGTGTTCGCGTCGCTCCTTCGGATGACCACAAAGTACGGCTTCTTCCACGTCCGTGAGCAGCTAATCAAGGACCTCAAGAGCGCATACCCTACCAAATGGGAGGATTTCAGAACAGCGAAGGTACTCGGCGAGGACATTTTCGGATCACCCAAGCCCCATCCCAATGCGGTGTTGAATCTGTTCGAGGCACAGAATGTCAGGTTCGCCATCCCTTTCGCCGCCTATCGCGCTTCTGTCGGTGGTTTTTCGGCCCTGATTAGCGACAAACCTGGTACGGTCCTCCCACGTCACACTCTGGCCACCACCATCCACGGCATGCATGTATTACGATCTATGGCCTCGCACACGGCACGTGTGGTCACCTACGGAGGAAAGCTTTGGGTGTGTCCTGACGAGGCATGTGTTTTGAACGTTGGTATGAGCCCCATTGAGAAGAGGATGGAAGCGATGGGAAAGATCTATGATGCGATGGTGGACCAGAGGGAAGGCGGGGTGCTGAGTCCCCCCTTGTTGGGGCACCTCCTGTGCCCAAAATGTACGAGACATTTGGAGGCGGCCCACGCTGCATCGGGTTCAGTTTGTTGGGAGAAGCTCGCGTTAGTGTTTATTGTCTCTCATAGTTGGGACGACTTGTAATTCGCGATTCGTGTCCGTGATTTTTAGTGTTCCCCTTGAAGTTGTAGTATGCGGCAAATCGACGCGAGTGCATTCGTTTCATCCTTCGGCAAGATTCACCCCACTATGGGCACAAACTGTGGACCCACTGTCACCTCTGACCCAGAATCTGAGCCGTTATCGATGTAACCGCTCCCGTCACTCTAGCTGATTCTACTGCTGTTGCCGCGCTTTCCTCCATTGCATCTGGACTGTCTACTGTTTCCGTCGCTGAACCCACTGTTGCCGTCACCGAACCCTCTTACCCCATTGCCGCCGTTCCCGAATTGTCTACTGCTGCTGTTACCGAACCGTTTGCCGTTGCCGTTGCCATTGCCGTCACTAGAACCTTCCGACTCACTCCGGAACTGAATGTTACATCCTTTCTCGAACAAGCACCATGCGACCCTACGCTGGACACCGGACTCGTCAATGCCCCAACGGGTTCCCACAGCAATGTCAGCGAGCCACGACTGCCATGGCCGAGGCGATCCGCGACGAACGAAGCCGCGTTACTCAGCCCCAACACATTATGGCCGTCCTCAATTTACTTCGTTTCAATGAGAGCCTTTCGAGTACGGCATTGGGAAGTGGTGGCGAGGAGCCTGATGATTCTGACTGATTTTTTCCCGAGAAGCTCGCGTTAGTGCTTATAGGCTTCGCCGGGAGTGCGGCGAATCAGTCCGATGGACAATGTGTATGGTAATTATCGCCCCAGGTCGAAACCTCGACTAGTAGTAGTACAGCAGACGAGTGGGCACTTTCACAGGGAGGTGGGAAACCGTCACTCTGTAAGATCACGGAGAAAGGCGTGGACGTTTGCGACCCACCTTGCAGAGCCTCGCGGATCGTCTACGAAAACCATACGAATATATACACACGCTGCCAGACCAGTGAACTCGCCTATGGGTCATATGTCACAGCGAGCGGGAGATGAGAGGTTCAAACATTTGACAACCGCTGGCGCTGAGCGCCTTAAGCGTAAGCTTGAGCGTTCCGCGTATTCCATCTCCTTGGCTCATCGAGCACTAGAATGGTGACCGGGGTCTGAACAGGAGATACCAAGTTATGTATGTGTGACAACCAGTCCTGGTGTGAAGTTTGTCCGTCCTAGCCTGACGAGAGTGATTGAATCCCCTTCTGTTTCTCCAGGTCTCGACAATGATTCGTTTTCGCATTGAAACTGATCTTCAAAGGTACACTAAAGGTACAGAGGAACAAATCAGAAGAAGCACATGTTGAAATCTAGCGAGCGTCTAGATGAGACGAATCCTCAGAGAATAGAAAAGAACTGTATTAACCTAGCGAGCGTCTAGATGAGACGAACTAAGGCAAGTTAGCTAGGTAAAAAGGAAGGGGATAAGATAATACGTACTCCTCAGAGAATAGAAAAGAACTGAGGAGACGAAGCGTTCCGATCGAACAGATAAAGAAAATGAGGAAGGAACAAATAAGAGTAAACAACCGAATGATTGAGAACGCAATATTTCAACAGCACAAGTCGACCAGCTCTCGACATTCGTTCAGGTCTTCAACCCAAAAGCACCTGGTAACATCATCCAGGCCTTCTTTCTCACATTTGCATGTCCAGACTCCCATCTCCTCACACAACCACTACAGATATCCGGAAAAACGCGTACGACACCACCTTCCGAATCCAGATGGAATTCTGGAATCTCGAGCACTTTCGTCCCGCGCTGAGACGAACCAACAATGTGATCAAAAACCTCCCGGTAGGCCGTCAGTGAGGCAGAGCTAGCTGGGGCGAGTGAAGGACAGTTCGACCCGGGACACCGTTGAGGGACATTCCGTTCAAACACTAAACGATGGGTCTCATTGAACTCTACTTCGCGGAGTGCCATGAGTCCTCCGATCGCTGACTGAAGAATCTCGGGAGACAGCGTGGCGCTCTGCGGTAGGCGTCTGTCCATCAGCAACTCTAACCCCCTTCGGGCCGCCATATAATATGCCATTGGCAATGCGGATGTGACCTTCTGCTGGACGAAGAGATTGAGGACCTCATTCGGGTGAGGGGTCGGTCCGTCGAAGACGTTCTCCCCAAGTAGCTTGGTAGGAGTCACCCCTTCGAAAGTCTCCGGGTACGCATCACGAATGACCTCGAGGAAATGGGATCGGACAGCGGGCATCTCGTACTTTGCTGTGATTCGGAGGAGGGACGCGAATGTGTTGAAATCCGGTACTCTGCTCCGCTCAGGGAATCTGTAGGTAGATAGTCAACGGAACGACTCATTGGCATGGAGGCAAAGTGACACACCGTGGAAGGTATATCATGTTGAGAAGTGTGGCGAAATCCACTGCCGTGTCGGAAGACAAGATGCGGGGACAGCCATTGGGTGAGTCTGGGGTAGCCAGGGTGGTCTGAGCGAACATGTGACGGAGGGCGGGGGAATGGAAGGACAGGATGCTGGTGTGGACACGGAACAGTGTGTTGCCACACAACACTTCGACGTTCCCGTCTTCGAGGTAGAAGGTGCCATGGGGGGTTATGACTGTGGGGTCAGTGGGCGACTCATCATCAGAAGCATCTGCGATCGTGAAGTCGGACAAGGTTGCGATGCTGATAGACGGAGACTGAATGACTGGAGAGGCGGGAATCGTGTCAGTCTCTGGGACGGTGACTGGCTCGAATGGAGAGGGCTGAGGGATCTGAGGTTCGAGGTCTCTGTTTGGGAGTCCCAGGGACGTGACAATGGGGGTAGCAACGGGGTCGTTCTGGTTCGCGCCAGTTGGTTTTGGGATGCCGGCGGTGAACACAGGTGGGGGAGGGAGGCCCTCCCAGCCACGCTCCCGTAACTCAACCACCCCCTGGAAATTCGCGTAAGCTCGATCGCTGCCTTCCGCTACGCGGGACACACGCACCTGCACAAGTTTACCTCTGTCCGAGTAACGATTGTAATGGTTCTTGAGAAGCTCGAAGCAGCGGTCGACTACTGAAGGATCAGCGTATGCTTCAAATGTGGCACCTGCCAGCTTGAACAAGATGATGAGAGCATCCGCCTGATAGTCGTACAGTTTGGGATAGGAGATGAGTGACTGAAGGACGTGATTCCGGACCACGGATTCGTCAATGCATCCAAGATTGGCACAGTGCGCAATGAGATTAACGTTCACGTAGGAACAGCCCGGGACCTCTCGCCCGTCGTACATGACTATCGTATCGCCGTCGAAGAATTCTTGGAGAATCTTTGCACAGAGGCGGCTTCTGAGCCCTACATTATATGGAGCAAGGATATGGTCCGACTCTACATCGTCGGCGAGACGAAGGACCAGGTGGGCGTTTTGGTAGATGAGGTTTTTAGAAGGGCCCGTCGCTCTTTTCGTCCAAATCGTTTCAAAGATCAGGTCAGAGGGGATTTTAGAATAAGCCTGTCCAATCTCGAACCAGAAACGACAAGAGGCAAACGATTGTTCGTAGTCCTGATCGGATAGTGCACCAATCACTGAATTCAAGGCCCACTGGACGTTCCTCATTGCGATTGTGGCGGTAGGAGAGTGAACCTGTGTGGTTACGTAAATGAATAACAGGACGCAGACGTTTTGAAATGAGCACTGTATCTCACCTACCAGTCATTAATCATAATTAACCACTCCACACGCTCCATTTTCTCTCTCTCTCTCGGGGGAGACTACACCCCTGACTGAGCACATCACAAAGCTGCAGCGAGCGTGGTTGCGAACGACGTCATTTTCATTATCGCTCAGGCACTTTGTCCGACTCCTTGAGATAGGAACGAGTACAAACCCATGAAATCCTTGAAGTGAGAATTGTCACAGGGTACACGCCAAGTCAACCAAATGATACGTTTGAAAACACACTGCTTAGTACCTGACGTTGAGCCCTCGACACAAATTCAAGCCTTCAATCCAAACATATCCGGCAAAACAGTCCAAGCCTTCTTCCTCATTTCTGCATGCCCAGCCTCCAACCCCTCCACGCAGCCCTTGCAAAACCCAAAAAGGTCACCTCCACAAACATCCCTCAACGAAAGGACCTCCAACACTTTCGTCCCAGATCGGGAAGAATCCATGATCCGATCGACGACCTTCTGGTGCGCTTCCAACGCTCTTGGACCTTCTGTGCCGCATGAAGGGCAGTTCGTCTGGGAAAGGAAGTAGGAAAGCTTTGATCCGAAGACCAAACGGTGAGTCTCCCTGAGCTCCATCTCACGCAGCGCGGTTAAGCCCTTTATCGCAATGTGAAGAATTTCAGGGGGCAACCGTGCGCTCGCTGGGACACCTGTGTCTATCAACGAATCCAACCCCCTTCGGGCCGCCATGTAGTATGCCATCGGCAACACCGACGTGAGCTTCTGTTGGACAAATAGGTTGAGGACCGCGTTTGGATGAGGAGTTTGTCCGCCAAAGACGCTCTCTCCAAGCGCCTTGGAAGGATCGAGTCCTTCAAAGTTCTCTGGATACGCATCACGGACAACCTCAAGTAACTGAGATTGGACAGTAGGCATCTCGTACTTTGTCGTAATCCGGAGGAGAGATGAGAATGTGGTGAAATCAGGCACTTTACCCCGTTCGGGGAACCTGAACAGAAGTGGTCAAAAGATCAATTCATCGGGATAGGGACGACGTAATATACCCTGGGAGATAGATCATCTTGAGAAGCGTGGCAAAATCAGCTGATGTGTCTGAGGACGGAATACGGGGACAACCATTGGGTGACTCTGCCGTAGCCAGGCTGGCCTGGGTGAACGTCCGACGAAGTGTAGGAGAGTGGAAGAACAGGACGCTGGTGTGGACACGGAACAGTGTGGTACCACACAGGACTTCGACGTTCCCGTCTTCGAGGTAGAAGGTGCCATGGGGGGTTATGGCTGTAGGGTCGGTGGGAGACTCATCGTCAGAGGTATCCGCGGTCGTGAAGTCGGATAGACTGGCGATGCTGATTGATGGGGATTGAGTGACGGGAGATCCAGGAATTATTCCAGCCTCTGAGCTGGTGGTCGATTCGAGTGGAAGGGATTGGGGGACCTGAGGTTCGGGATCTCTGTTTGGGAGCCCCAGGGACGTGACAACAGGAGTAACAGCGGGGTCGTTCTGGTTCGCGCCAGTCAGTTTCGGGATCCCAGCGAACACAGGTGGGGGAGGGAGACCCTCCCAGCCACGCTCCCGTAACTCAACTACCTCCTGAAAATTCGCGTAAGTTCGATGGCTGCCCTTCATTACGCGGGACACACGCACCTGCACAAGTTTGCCTTTGTACGAGTCACGACCGTAATGGCCCTTCAGAAGCTCGAAGCAGCGGTTGACCACTGAAGGATCAGCGTATATTCCAAACGTGGCACCTGCCAGTTTGAACAGGATGATGAGAGCATCCGCCTGATGGTCGTACAGTTTGGGATAGGAGATGAGTGATTGAAGGATGTGATTACGAATCGCCGTTTCCGCTATGTATCCGATGTTGGCCCAATGCGCAATGAGGTTCGTATCGGCAGGAAACTGCCAGAGTACACTGGAGTCCCTCCCGTAGCTATTTTCTTTGTATTGCACGTTGGCCAGATTACCATCGAAGAATTGCCGTAGACCCCTTGCGCAAAGGCGGCTTTTGAGTCCGGCGCTGTGTGGAGCAAGAATGTGGTCCGACTCTGCATCGCTCGCGAAACGAAGGATCAAGTGAGCGGTGGGGTGAATGAGTTTTCCGTCGCGTTCAGGGTCTAACACACTCGAAAGTCTGCTGTTCCAGATAGCATCGCTGACTTTGTCAGAGGGGATTTGGGGATAAGTGTGTCCCACATCGAACCAAAGGCGGTAAAAGGCGAGTGATTGTTCGTAGGTCTGGTCGGACAATATGTCGACCCAACTCAAGCGATTCTCAATCTCGCTCATCGCTATTGTGGCGGTGGGAGAGTGAGCCTAGCTGTTTACGTAAACGAACAAGCTCCGCGGGGGTGCAGCGAGTCAGCTCGAATGGCTATGATGATTATCGCCCCGACTAATAATAATGCAGTAAACGACTGGGCCTTTCACACAGGTAGGATACCGGCACCCTGTAAGATCACGAAGAAAATGTGGATGTTTGCGGCCCACCTTACCAAGCCTCGCGGATCATCTACATAAACCATGCGAATATGTACGTACACTGTCAGGCAAGTGAACTCACCTACGGGTCATACGTCACACCGAGCAGAAGGTGAGAGGTTCAAACATTCGACGGCCGTTGAGGTACCCCAGAACTGCTGATACTTAGATTGACTAAGGGCACCTTCACCAACTATATTACGATTGCAACCAATGGATGATAATCTGGTGTGGGTGTTGGTATGCAGGGAATCACCGGAAGTAGGAACCAATCCATTAGCCTTGGGGTGAGTAGAGGGGGGGAGCTCCTAGAGTGATGGTACCGTGCTATCAGACCATAGCGTCCAGCAGCCGGAAGTAAGCCAGAGGATAGCCTGATTACCGTTGCCAAAGTTGAAACCCGCATTGCGAACGACGCCATGGACTGCTATAGCACTGCAACGAAACGCGATTTAAGACAGCCGTGGAAGGTCAAAGAAACCGCTCAGCCCTGCAACCGGCAAGTTCAACCAGTATGTATGTGTACATTGGCACACACATCAACTCACCTCGGGGTCGTGCGCTAATGAGGTTCACCTGTACCCAGGTTACCAGTAGTAGGCACGCGGGTTGGAAAACACCAATTGGGAGCCACTTGATGATAGTTACCTGCGGATGTACCGGAGGCGTCGAAATGTTCAATCTGACTCATGCGCCGAAGGGACTCGACCCCCGCATAGAATTGGAGAGAACCAGGACGCTGAGGCCACAACCGGTCTTGGTCCGAAGTTTCCAGTCAAGACGGGTGGGGCGACGAAAATCCCCCTTCCACCTCCCCAGGTCTAAGTGACGATTCGATTTTGTGTTGAAACTAATCGCGATTAAAAGATCATCCAAAAGACAAGCCAGCCGAATGACACATTCGAAGACATACAACGTAACTCGACACCAAAATAACTCATGACATGATTCAACCCTTCAAGCCAAAAACTTCAGGTAACTTCGCCCAAACATTTTTTCTCAAGTCCGCGAATCCAGACTTCCATCGATCCGAACAAACACTACACATCTCAATGACAACGCATGCGACGTCGCCTCCATAATCCTGATAGAGATCGGGAAATTGTAGTACTTTCGTCCCCAACTGAGAAGAACCGACGGTATGTTCAAATACCTTCCGGTAGGCCTCAAACGCCATTGAGGTAGCAGGGGTACGTGAAGGACATCTCAGCGTGGAACAGAGGTGAGGGTCTTTTGGTTCAAAGATCAAACGGTGGGTCTCATTGAGCTCTATTTCACGGAGTGTCGTGAGCCCTCTGATCGCGGATTGGAGGATCGCAGGAGGCAGTACGGCGTTCCGTGGCAGATGTCTGTCCATCAACGAATCCACACCCCTCCGAGCCGCCATGTAGTACGCCAACGGTAATGCGGACGTCAGCTTCTGCTGGACGAAGAGGTTGAGGACCTCATTCGGGTGAGGAGTAGGTCCGCTGAAAACACTTTCTCCAAGTGGGTCGCAATCCTCGAAATTCTCGTACGCGTCACGGACGATCCCAAGTAAACGAGATCGAACGACCGGCATCTCGTACTTTGCGGTGATGCGGAGGAGAGATGAAAAGGTAACGAAATCTGGCACTTTGTTCCTCTCGAGGAATCTGCAATTAGACAGATGGTCGATGCGACAATCTAACGCCATGTGTATAAAGCAACGAACCCTGGAATATATATCGCTCTGAGGAGTGTGGAAAAATCCGCTGCCGTGTCAGAAGATATGATTCGGGGACAGCCGTCAGGTGAGTCTGCCGTAGCCAGGCTGGTGCGAGCGAACGTCTGACGAAGTGCAATAGAGTGGAAGGACATGACGCTGGTGTGGACGCGGAACAGCGTGTTGCCACACAATACTTCGACGTTCCCGTCCTCGAGGTAGAAAGTTTCATGCTGAGTTGGGTCAGTGGTGTCGGTAGGAGATTCGTCATCAGAATTATCTACGATGGTGAAGTCGGACAGACTGGCTATGCTGATAGATGGGGATCGAGTGATGGGGGATCCGGAGACCGCGTCCGTATCTGGGGTGATAACTGATTCGAGCAGAGAGGGCTGGGGGACCTGAGGTTCAGGATCTCTGTCTGGGAGTCTGAGAGATGGGACAACGGGAGTTGTGCTGGGATCTTTCTGGTCCGTGCCAGCCGGCCTTGGTTTCCCGATTGTGAATACGGGTGGGGGAGGGAGACCCTCCCAGCCACGCTCCTGCAGTTCAATTACCTCCTGGAATTGTCTGAGTTCCAACCATGCTCCCTCCACAGAGGGTCTACTCACCTGTGACAGGTGCCTCTTCTCCGTACTGCAATACCAGTGGAGAAGCTCAACGCAGCGGTCGATCACTGGAGGATCAACATATGCTTCAAATGTGGCACCTGCCAGTTTGAACAAGATGATGAGTACCTCCACATGGCAAGCGGACACTATGGAGCGGGAGATAAGTGACTGAAGAATGTGATTCCGGATCACAGCTTCTTCTATGTATCCAAGATTGACACAATGTGCGATGAGGTTGGCATCCGCGTACCAACACCTCAGGGCCCAAGCCCCGGAATCGTATTTTTGGTTCACGATGTTCGGATCACCGTCGAAGAATTCTTGGAGAATTCTTGCGCAGAGGCGGCTTCGGAGCCCGGCGTTGTGTAAAGCAAGGATATGGTCCGATTCCGCATCGCTGACGAAACGAAGGATTAGGCGAGCGTTTGGGGAGATGAGGTTTGACAAAGGGCCCCTCGCTCTGATCGTCCAGATCGTTTCAAAGATCAGGTCAGAGGGGTTTGGGGAATGGGTCCGTCCAATCTCGGACCAGAGACGACAATAGGCAAACGATTGCTCGTAGTTCTTGTCGGATAGTCGAAAGATGAGTGAACTCAGGGTGTCCTGGATGTTCCTCATTGCGGTTGTGATGGTAGGAGAGTGAACCTGTGTGGTTACGTAAACGAATAACAGAGCGCACACGTTTTGAAATGAGCACTGTATCTCGCCCACCAGTCGTTAGCCACTCTACACGCTCCGTTTTTTCTCGAGAGAGAGACTGCACCCCCGACCGAGCACATCGCGAAACTGCAGCAAACGTGGTTACGAACGACGTCATTTTCATTCCCGCTCATTGGCACTTTTTTCGACTCTTCGAGATAAAAACAAGTACGAATCCTCGAAATGAGAATGATCACAGAGTACACGCCAAGTCAGTCAGACGGTACATCCGAAAACATACTGCTCAGTGCTTGACATTAAGCTCTCGATACAAATTCAAGCCTACAACCCAAACAAATCCGGCAACATAGTCCAAGCCTTCTTCCTCATTTCTGCATGCCCAACCTCCAACCCCTCCACACAGCCCTCGCAAAACCCAAGAAGGTCATCTCCACAAACATCCCTCAACGAAAGGACCTGTAAAACCTTCGTCCCAGATCGTGAGGAATCTGTGATTCGGTCGACAACCTTCTGGTGTGCTTCCATCACTTTTGGGTCTGCTGTGCCGCACAAAGAGCAGTTCGACTTGGAACGGGAACAGGAAAGCTTTGATCCGAGGACCAAACGATGGATCTCCTTGAGCTCCATCTCACGGAGCGCGGTCAGGCCCTTGATCGCGACGCGAAGGTTTTCAGGGGACAACCGTGCACTCGCTGGGAGACCTGTGTCCATCAGCGAATCCAAACCCCTTCGAACCGCCATGTAGTATGCCATCGGCAACACCGATGTGAGCTTCTGCTGGACAAACAGGTTGAGGACCGCATTTGGATGAGGAGTTTGTCCGCCAAAGACGCTCTCTCCAAGCACCTTCGAAGGATCAAGTCCCTCGAAGGTCTCCGGATATGCATCACGGACGACCTCGAGCAACTGAGACCGGACAGTAGGCATCTCGTACTTTGTCGTGATTCGCAGGAGGGACGAGAATGTGGCGAAATCTGGGACTTTGTTCCTTTCGGGGAATCTGCAAACGCCAATGATGGGTCGAATGACTCATAGGAATGTGGGAGGGCAACGCACCCTGGGAGATATATCACCTTGAGCAGTATGGAGAAATCTGCGGCCGTGTCCGAGGACAGAATACGGGGACAGCCATTGGGTGAGTCTGCCACGGCCAGGCTGGCCTGAGCGAACATCCGACGAAGTGTAGGAGAGTGGAGGGATAGGATGCTGGTGTGGACGCGGAATAGTGTGCTACCGCATAGGACTTCGATATTTCCATCCTCAAAGTAGAAGGTGTCATGGGGGGTTATGACTGTGGGGTCGGTGGGCGACTCATCATCAGAAGTATCCGCGGTTGTGAAGTCAGATAGAGTGGCGATGCTGATAGACGGGGATTGAGTGACGGGAGATACGGGAATTGCTTCAGTCTCTGGATCGGTGGCCGGTTCGAGTGGAGGAGGCTGAGGGATTTGAGGTTCGGGATCTCTGCTTGGGAGTCCCAGGGACGTGACAATGGGAGTAGCAGCAGGGTCGTTCTGGTTCGCGCCAGTCGGTTTTGGGATCCCAGTGGCGAATACAGGTGGGGGAGGGAGACCCTCCCAGCCACGCTCCCGTAATTCAACCACCTCCTGAAATTCATGTAAGTTCGACGGCTGCCTTTCACTACGCGGGATACGCACCTGCACAAGTTTATTTTTGTACCGGTTATTACTGTAATGTTCCTTGAGAAGTTCGAAGCAGCGGTCGACCACTGAAGGATCAGCGTATGCTTCGAATGTGGCGCCTGCCAGTTTGAACAAGATGATGAGAGCATCCGCCTGATGGTCGTACAGTTTGGGGTGGGAGATGAGTGACTGGAGGATGTGGTCACGAATCGCCGTTTCTGCCACGTATCCGATGTTGGCCCAATGCGCGATGAGGTTCGTATCGGCGGCGATGTTCCCACACTTTGAATAGCCCTCATCCTTGCGTCGCACGCCGACCAAATTATCCTCGAAGAATTGCCGTAGACTCCTTGCGCAAAGGCGGCTTTGGAGTCTGGCGCTGTGTGGAGCGAGGATATGGTCCAACTCTGCATCGCTCGCGAAACGAAGGATCAGGTGAGCAGTGGGGTGAATGAGTTTACCGTGTTCAGGGTCTAACGCACTCGAAAGTCTTTGGTTCCAGATAGCATCAAAAACTTTGTCAGAGGGGATTTGGGAATAAGTGTGTCCCACGTTGAACCAAAGGCGGTAAAAGGCGAACGATTGTTCGTAGGCCTGGTCGGACAACACGCCGACCCAACCCAAGCGATCCTTGATCTCGCTCATCACTGTTGTGGCGGTAGGAGTGAGCCTAGTTGTTTACGTAAACAAATAGGCTTCG
The DNA here is from genome assembly GCA_014904855.1 of Thelephora ganbajun. Lineage (NCBI taxonomy): Eukaryota > Fungi > Basidiomycota > Agaricomycetes > Thelephorales > Thelephoraceae > Thelephora > Thelephora ganbajun. The sequence goes on from MU118069.1 coordinate 44,864, forward strand.
CCGGGGGTGCAGTGAGTCAGTCCGATGGACAACGTGTATGATAATCATCGCCCCCGACTGATAATAGTGCAGTAAACGACTGGGTTCATTCACACAAGTGAGATACCGGCACCCTGTAAGGTCACGGAGAAAAGTGTGGATGTTTGCGGCCCATCATACCGACCCTCGTGGATCGTCACAAAGATCATGCGAATATGTACGCATACTGCCAGGCAAGTGAATCACCTACGGGTCATACGTCACAGCGAGCGGGAGGTGAGAGGTTCAAACACGACGACCACTGAGCGCTGGGGCTGAGCCGTACCGCAGAACTGCTGATAGATTGCCCAAGGGTACCTTCACCAAATATATTACGATTGCGACCAATGGATGATAATCTGGCCTGGGTGCGTGTGTAGAGAATCCACGGAAGTATGAATCAATCCAGCAGCCTTGGGGTGAGTAGAGGGGGGAGCTCCTGGAATGGGGGTGCCGTATCGCTGCACCACAGCGTCAAGCGGCCGGAAGTGAGTCAGGAAATGGCCAGGATGGCCTAATTGCCGTCGCCAATGTTGAAACTCTCATCGAGAACAACACCGTAGACTGCTATAGCACTGCAACGAAATGCGATTTAAGACAGCCCTGGGAGATTAAAGAAACTGAAAGGCCCTGCAACCGGTATATACGTACGTGTACGTTGCCACACACATCAACCCACCTCAGGGAATGAGGAACAGAGACGTGGCATTAACGACCGAAGAGAGGTTTACCCCCCGTACCCAGGAGTTACCAGTAGCAAAGGCGCGGCTTGGAAAACACCAATCGGGAGCCATCTGACGGTAGCTGCCTGCAGATGCACCGGATGCGTCGAAGTGTTCAATCTGACGGTTAACAGACTGGCTTGGATGGGGGTGCGAGTTTCTGGATAACCCTGGAAGCAAGACCAATCCAGCGATTGACGAACGGGCATGAGAGCGAGTTTCAGGGCGATATCACCAATGTTGCGTCTGGGTTCTGTTTGAGGGGAATCGGATGAACCCGGACCTTAGCCTATGGCTAACAAGCCACGCTTGTACGGAGATTTATCCAATTCTGCGCGGGGGTCGAGTTCCCTTTGCGCATCAAAGGCCGTTTGGATCATTCTCTTGCGGGTCCATGGAGAGAACCTGGACGGTGAGGCCATAACCAATCCCGGTCTGAGGTTTCCCCAATTTTCCCTCCAAGGGAGGTGGGGGCGACTAAAATCCCCCTTCCACCTCCCTAGATCTAAGTAACGGTCTGGTTTTGTATTGAAATTAATCATGATTAAAAAATCATCCGAAAGACAAGTCAGCCGAATGACACATTCGAAGACATACAACGCTACTCGACATCAACATAGCCCACGACAGGATTCAACCCTTCAAACCAAAAACTTCTGGCAACTTCGCCCAAACCTTTTTTCTCAAGTCTTTAAATCCAGACCCCCATCGATCCAAACAGACATCACAGATCTCGATGACAACGCACGAAGTTTCACCTCCGTAATCCTGATAGAGGTCGGGAAACTGTAGCACTTTCGTCCCCAACTGAGAACTGACGACATGTTCAAAAACCTTCTGGTAGGCCTCAAATGTCGTTGGGGTAGCAGGGATGCGTGAAGGACATCTCGTCGTGGAACAGAGGTGAGAGCCTTTTGGTTCAAAGATCAAACGGTGGGTCTCATTGAGCTCTATTTCACGAAGTGCCATGAGTCCTCTGATCGCGGACTGGAGGACCGCGGGAGACAGTACGGCGTTCCTTGATAGATGTCTGTTCGTCAACGAATCCACACCCCTCCGGACTGCCATGTAGTATGCCAACGGTAATGCGGACGTCAGCTTCTGCTGGACGAAGAGGTTGAGGACCTCATTCGGGTGAGGAGTAGGCCCGCTGAAAACACTTTCTCCAAGTGGGTTGTAATCCGCAGAAGTCTCGTACGCGTCATGGACGACCTCGAGTAGCTGAGATCGAACGACCGGCATCTCGTACTTTGCGGTAATTCGGAGGAGAGACGAAAAGGTGACAAAATCTAGCACCTTGTTCCTCTCGAGGGATCTGCAGTTAGACAGATGGTCAGTGCGATGATAAAATGTTATGTGGATAGAGCAACAAACCCTGGGATATATATCACTTTGAGGAGTGTGGAAAAATCCGCTGCCTTGTCAGAAGATATGATTCGGGGACAGCCATCAGGTGAGTCTGCCGTAGCCAGGCTGGTGCGAGCGAACGTCTGATGAAGTGTAGAAGAGTGGAAGGTCATGACGCCGGCGTGGACGCGAAACAGCGTGTTGCCACACAATACTTCGACATTTCCGTCCTCGAGGTAGAAAGTCTCATGCTGAGTTAGGATAGTGGGGTCGGTAGGAGATTCGTCATCAGAAGTATCTGCAATCGTGAAGTCGGACAGACTAGCGATGCTGATAGATGGAGATCGGATGACGGGGGATCCGGAGACCGCGTCCGTATCTGAGGTAGTAATTGATTCGAGTGGAGAGGGCTGAGGGACCTGAGGTTCGGGATCTCTGTTTGGAAGTCTGAGAGGCGGAGCAATGGGAGTCGTGCTGGGATCTTTCTGGTCCGTGCCAATCGACTTTTGTTTCCCGGTTGTGAATACAGGTGGAGGGGGAAGACCCTCCCAGCCGCGCTTCCGTAGCTCGGCCACCTCCTGGAATTGTCTCAGCTCTAGCCATTCTTCCTTCACAGAGAATCCGCTCACCTGTGATAGTTGCTCCATCCCCTTATCGCGATAGTGGTGGCCCCTGAGAAGCTCAAAGCAGCGGTCTACCACTGAAGGATCAACATATGCTCCGAGTGTGGCACCTGCTAGTTTGAACAGGATGGTGAGCGCGTACGCGTGGTGATCGTGCAGTGCGGGGTGGGAGATAAGTGGCTGAAGGATGTGATTCCGGATCGTGGATTCGTCAATGTATCCAAGATTAGTACAGTGTGCAATGAGATTAACGTCCATGTAGAACCTGCCCGAGGCCGGGCTCCAGTAACCGGATTCGTTGTATACGACTCCCAGATCACTGTCGAAAAATTCTTGGAGAATTCTTGCGTAAAGGCGGCTTCGGAGCCCGGCGCTGTATGGAGCAAGAATATGGTCCGACTCTGCATCGCTGGCGAAACGAAGGATCAGGTGGGCATTTGGGTAGATGAGACCAGGGGGTGAAGGGCCCGTCTCTCTGTTCGCCCAGATCGTTTCAAAGATCAGATCAGAGGGGATTTGGGAATAAGTCTGTCCAATCTCGAACCAGAAACGACAATAGTCAAGCAATTGTTCGTAGTTCTGGTCGGATAATCTACCAATCACTGAACCCAAAGCCCTCTGGATGTTCCTCATTGCGATTGTGGCGGTAGGAGAGTGAACCTGCGTGGTTACGTAAACGAATAAAAGGGTGCACACGTTTTGAAATGAGCACTGTATCTCACCTACCGGTCATGAGCCACTCTACACGCTATGTTTTTCCTCCCGAAAGAGGGATTGCATTCTCGACCAAGCACATCGCGAACCTGCAGCAAACACGGTTACGAATGACGTCATTTTCATTATCACTCAGGCACTTTTTTCCGACTCCGGCGGTCCCCGAACGTCCAGGAAGCCGTTCGGAAGGAGAGAAGCTAAGCTCGCGGCTTCCCCTCGGTTTCACCCTCCCAGCTCAAGCGCCTCAACTCTCGTTCGCCACAACCCCCGAAAATGGCCTCACGGGCGACCCGTTACCTTGCCCCCGTCTTCCGTTCCGGTTTCAGGTCTTCACGAACCGCGTTCCGAGCCAGCGCAAGACGCGGAATGTCTACCACCTCGTCACCGTCAACACAATCTAGTGACTTGCCATGGGTAGTGCGTGTCCCCTTTCACACGCCCTACTCCGCCACGTTTTAACTGAAACCCTTCCTCGGTCCTTTTTCTCTTCATGCTGTGGTTAGATCGGTTCCGGGCTGGTTTTCGTTCCGACTGTGAGTCCTTGTGACGCGTCTACTTTCCGGTGACGCGATTGTGAACTCATGAGCCGGGTGTATGACACTAGATCGCTTGGATATTGTCCTCGGGGAAGGGAAAGGGGCATGCTCACCATGGTTCAGAAGTTCCGGAGGAGCATGTGAAGGTCGCTGAAGAAGTCAAGGAGGCTCTGGAGGAACCTGTCCCAGAGTCCATTGCCGCTGAGCCCGTAATAACCTCTCTAATACACCACTGACGTCTACAACTTAAACTTCAACACCTCACAGACCTCTGAACCGGTTCCAGAGGAGAAGCCAGCCGAGGTACAGTGATACACAACTGATTCACAGCCTATGCTAACGTGCATTCATTTTTACCACGTACTTCAGACTACCCCAGAGTCCAGTGCGACCGAGTCCGTGGTCAGCGACGACGATGGCGTTGTAATCTCCAAGGAGGACCTGGAGGAATCCATAAACAGAGCTATTGTACGTACCCACGCTTCCCTCTTTGGTGCGATCGTTGCCTAACTCATACCTTGCCTTCCCATCGTCCAAATCAACGTACTGTAGGATGCTGACATACCAAAAAATGCCAAGGCCGTTGAGACCACCGAGGCTGCGTCCTCCGAACCTGCTCCTGCCCCATCGGAATCCGAGCCTGTTGATGACGGCGAGGCCGCCGCACCTTCGAAGGGGACCACAGAATCTACTCCTTCACGAGCTGTACGTTTCGCTTCAGATTTGAAGTCTGTGTATGCTCATCACGATTCGTTAATCAGTCCGAGAACGCCTCGCCTGAGAAGAACCAGTAAACATGACAAGACAGTGAATGTTCCTCCGGATCCGGTGGGCACTCTTTCGCAATTGACCCTTACACCACGCACCTAGAGCTTCCCCCGTGCACGATATGCTCGGATATCGCATCGCTCCATCTCAGCTAATGTTCGTAGAAACGCCAACCCTCTCGATTAGATTTGGGGAGATCGATACACACACAAATCATTCCGTAACGCATTCTCGTTCACTACCACCTGGCTCTGTCTTGTACTGAATCAAGTTCCATTCCATTGGCTGCCCACACCTTCAGCTCACTCATCAGTCGATTGACGATTTTGGTTTCACCTTGCGAGTTTTTCGTGCGATCGATGAGCGGCAGATGATCTCTCGGCGTCCTCTCGTGTTCTCCGGAACGACTTTATTTCTCCCAAGTGTTTCGATTTTTGGGCGGACCGGCTTTTGAACAATATCCCGGGCCTTGGTCGGAATTTCTCTAATGGGATATCAAATTACAAAGCCGGGACATTTCTCACTCTCTGCTTGAAAGCGAAATCCTGGTCGCTCCAAGGATGCCTAGTGCCTCCCCACCTACCATATGCGTGTGGAGTGCATCCACTCACTTGCGTAGCGCGTGTGCACGTTTATACCAAGGTTTTTGAGTCTGGTTGCTAGTGCTTTCTGACTCATCGAAAGCGAAATAATTACGAGAACCTGTGGCTGCGGGCCTTAGAGAGCGAGCGGAGCTAGAGATTGCTAATCTCCGTCCGTGAATGAACGCACGTTACATGAAGGGTCCAAATTCGTTCTACACGTATTGACCGGCGTTTCTATGCGTAATCGCATTGGTGATCCTAAGAAGCACTTGGACCATTTTCTGGACAAGCGCGCCCTCTTGCGCTGGTCTTGCCTTTATTAAATTTCCCTGGTCACGGCGTGTACGTGTGGAATCAGTGACTTCTAGGGTGACCGTATCACCGTTCATTAATTCCTTCGTTAATGCGTTCTCTCGGCCCTTGGTAGGGAAGGAATGGTCAATGGGAAACTCGCGGACTCTGGGTCCCCCGGTGGGGATACGTGGCCGAAGAAGCTGCCCACCGAACATCATTATCACCGCCTAGTGTTCTCGTGCACCAACATTCAAAATATTCGATATTCATCGATTCATCGCCCACGTCAAGAAACTTTTTTGTTCCAGCGGCTAGGACAAACACATGATCTTATCCGCAAAAACGCGCAACATCTGACACCCACACCCGATCAAAAAAGCCCGGTATTCGTTGCCATTGTCCACAGGACAATGAACTGGATGTATTGTGTTTGTCGTGACAGAAGCTACATCGATTGGGTGTGCGTGAACATGCGAGGTTGAAGATGATAGGAGTCTAGAAAGGAAAAAATTAACGAGGTCCCTAGCAGAAGGGGGTCTCCTATAAACACACAATTGTTACAAACAACCAAGGCGTACGATATACAACGACAAAAAAAAAAAAAAAAGCGAGAAAAAACAAACAGGAAAACGATCACCACCAGAATCAACTGGTAGTATGGGTCCACAGCAGACATGCGTAGCATGTTCAGAGCGCGAGCGAGGTTCATCGTTATAGATCACCAGGGAGGAGAATCTCGTCGTGTAGTTGTAAGGATCCGTGTCACCGGGACAAGAACCCGTGATGCGTAAGGGACGTGATGGTTAGTGAAAGTGGGGTTTGACCATGCGAGCCATCACACGGGAGATATGACGGGGCTTAAAGTCATCAAGAAGTGGTTCGAGGGCCGAAGCAGGGATAGAGGGGATATAATCATTGGAATAATTGTAGACAGCTCTCTTCTTCTTGGGCTTGCAGTTTCCAGACCCGTTCTTTGGAGGAACAACGCTTGGGCTGGGTTGAGCCGGACCCTCAGTCTTGCTAGAGGGGGCGGGAGAGGGGGAAGGAGAACCGGCATCGTTATTGGAGCTTGAAGCGAGCTTGGAAATAGCAGGACCAGGGAACTTGTAGGGAGCGTCGGTGAAGGCATTAACGAGGATACCGGGGTCGTTGTCCTTGTAGGCACCAGGGAACCGGACGAGTTCGTTGGGGCTGGGGGCTCCGGACTGGTTACCGCCGACGTTGATCTGGATGCAGGCAGGGTAGAACTCGGCACCGCCGGGTTGATCAGCCAAATGAAGGGCGACGATCTCGTGACGAAGAAGGTATCCACCGCGAGCGAGATTGGAAGGAAGCTTGAAGGAATGGGCCTTCCCATCGACTGTAAAAGTTCGGTTAGCATTGTCAACCAAAGATAGGCGAACCGAACTACAGCATACATTGGTCTTGTTGAACCCATCCACCGTTGCGCTTGCCGACCTCAGAAATCTTGAACCATTGAGCGTTAGAGGCGTCGAACTTGTCGCATGGAACGGACCCGCAAGAAGCCAAGTACACTTCCATTGGACCTGAGAGTCCAAGTGCCGATCAGAGATCGGATTTACCGCGAATATAATGGGACAAACATACCAGTGTTGTGTGGCCAGTGGTTGCGGTCGTTGGCTTGCCATAGCACGTCAATAGCGCTTCCCGGGTTGGCAGGAGCGACGAAGGAGACAGGTTTCGCGTCGGGTCCGCAGGTCATGGCCTTGTTGTTAGCGCCCTTGACGGGACTGGCGTCACTGATCTGACGGACGGGAGAATCTGGGATCGGCTGTCCTCCAGCAATAGGACCCTGATACATCTTGCCATCGATGGTGACCCGGCCGACAATACCGTGGGCCTCGGCGAGAGGGAGAAGCACGAGGGGGATAAAGAAGGAGAGGACGGAGAGGAAGAAAGCCGTGGTCTTCATTGTTTATTGATTAAGCGCAATAGATCTCTTCCAGAGAACACGTTTAGGGTGGGCGATTTCAAACGAGAAGAGGAAAAGACTGGTAGAAGGAAGGAGAGGGAAGAGAGAGCGAGATGGAGGAGAAAGGGAGGAGAGGGGGAATAGGGAATAGGGAATAATGAATAGGACCCAGGGCATTTTATAGGACCAGTGCGAGGTTACGCCAGTCAATGCCTTGGTTCGCTCGATTTGGGAGTTCATGGACCAAGACAGGAACAATGAGATGGAGGTCCGACCCTACCTGGTCCGAATAGGAAATCGACCCGGCGCATCCGGATCATTCCCCGCCCCCTTTGTTCCACTTAATTGTCCGTGCCGTTGCCAAGATCACTCCTCTACTTCCAAAACCGCTCTGAAAAATGTTCAAACGCGTCGAAAAGAAATTGGCGAAAAAGAAAAAAGAGGAAGAGCTCGGGATCACCGAAGAGATCAGAGAGGCCATCGGTCTCAACGATGTTGACTCCGACGACTCTTCCTCTGACGAGAGCGAGGCCTCCAGCTCCAGTCCGGGCCCCCAAACCACGTTAAAGCGCAAAACGTTGCCCGACGACGAGCTCGACGCAAGCCCTGCTGTCAATTTCGAGGTACAGGACTCAGGTGCTTCGGACGATGCAAAAGATGCAGAAGATGAACCTGGTGTTCATATGACCGTCGAAGAGGCCCTTCGCGACCCATTCCACATCATATCCATACAGCCTGACATTAGAGGTTGCATCATCTGCCCACATAAGGTTCTGAAGAATGATACTATGGCTTCCGTGCATACGAGGTCCCAGGTATGTCGTGTCCCAACCAATACGCGCATTACAAGTCACTATGGAGATCTCATGACGTTTATTTCTCTTTTGTTTGGTAGGCACATCAGCGGCGGATGTCCAAGTTCAAGGAAGTGGCCGCATCCGTCAGACCAGATGGTGACGCTCGAGAGGTTCTGTCCGTTGCTTTCCCATCGACACCGTCGCGACCAAAATCGCCCTCCAATGATTCCGCCCCCTTGTCAAGGCGTGCAACCAAGCGGGTGAGCACGCTCATATCCCGATTCTGCCTCGATTTTTTCCTCTTCACGCATTCGCTACGCTGACATATAACTCCGAATACAGATCGTCAGGTTTGAGGAGATGAAAACTAAGCGTCAGAAACACAAGGCAGCGAAAGCACGTTCGATGGCAGCAAGAGCGGCCAAGAAGGTGGAAGTGAAGACCGGTAGCGAGTCCGAGACGAGTGAGGTCGCTCAAACAGCAGAGCCCCCAAAGAAAAAACCAAAGTTAAATCAGCCCTCCTCTCCCGGGAAGTCGGTAACACAGCGCCCCCCGTCTACCAAACGAAAATCGGTGGGTTAGATGAGACCCGGTCAAAAGGACAAGGTATGCTATCGAAGGGGTCACGGATGACGGTCGCGAAGTCCAAGCTGGTGAAAAGGAGGAAGAAACGAACAGAGGTGACGAGCCGTTTCATACACTCACCCTTGCAACGAACCACAAATGTCCCTGATTCACTTTCTGTAGAGGTTATGACATCCCCAGCCTCAATACGCCGGTTTGCGTGTTCAGAGAGGCAGCTTCGGCTACTGTTCTACGTCCGGTCCACTATGTTTACTCACTGCCCTACCATCTGTTGCTCTTACTCATAAGTCAGCCTCTGGAAGGGTGTGCCATGACCGCTATACAGTATATTCAGTTCCGTCTCTTTATATGACCGACGCACCCGAATTACGTAATCATCACCCCCCTTGTCCCTCTCCCGCCACACTTTTGCGATGAGCATCCCCGATTTTTTGAAGAGGCTGTTGCACGACCTCTCCGAAGAGAACTACGACCACACGTTCTCTGCTTATCGCTTTTGGATTGAAGTCGGGGCCGCGCACGGAGGAGGCATACCCCATGATCAACTTAGCAACGACATCCTGAACAACACCAGCCCAGCCCCATTAAACCCACCCTCTGAGGGATGGTCCTTGTGGGGAAGGAACCCACCTCCCAAGCGACCGACCCCCGGGGAGAAACCGGACCCGATAAAAGTATTCTCTGGGAAACTAATCCACAGCAATGCCCGCCTACTACTTCGCTTCGTCAGCGACGCTGGGCAAGATCCTGTTCTTTCAACTTATGCTATCGGCCTACACGACCGATTGTGCCGCAGGTTGCTCGAACAATTCTTCAGACAAAGCCTGGATTATTTACCGGAGAAGACGCCCAGTGGGCCTACTTCAGATCAGTCACGCCACTTCTACATTACAGTGAACCTTATCGCGCACTGGGTTAACCTTGGATATGTGAAGTTGGAAGACGTTCGGGACCGTATACTCCAATCTCTCACCTCCCAGCCTACCGTCCATGCCCACCAGTTAAATTCCCTGATGATTCTCCTCAAAATATCCGGTGCCACTTTTGTGGCCTATGTGGACCCATCGGTCATTGACCGTTGCTGTAACCTCCTCAAATCGGGCAACTTTGGGAGTGCACCAGCCACCGAACTTGCAAAGGTGAGGACATTAATGCTGAAAATGGAGAAAGATTATGAAAATTAGGGACACAGGAGGTTTTGGGGTTACGGGAAAGCGGCTGGGAAGGTCTCCCTCTCCCTCCCACCCTCCACAACGCGAGTCCCGAAACTACCCTTCCAAAGTCCCAGGATCCTGCGGCAACTCCCATTGCGACATCGCTGGGGCTCCCAGGCATAGAGGAACAGTCTCAAATACATACCCTTCCGCAATCAACCCCAGACATTCCCTCGGATACAGGTCCAAAACCTTCAGCTCCCCCATCTCCGTCGACAAGTATCAGTATCCTGTCTGACTTCACGATAGCGGATAGTCTCGAGGATGAGCCAATCGTTGAACCGGAAGCTATTACGCCCCACGATACATTTTACCTCGACGATGGGAGTGTTGAAGTGGTCTGCGGTATGATCCTCTTCCGTGTTCACACAAGCACTTTGTCGTTCCACTCTCCCGTACTCCGTCGAATGCTTTCACCGGCAAATCTCACCGCCGCAGAATCTCCCAACGGGTGCCCGCGCATTGTGTCCTCCGATACATCAGTCGATTTCGTGACCCTCCTAAAGGCTATTTATCTCCCTGGGTAAGTTCCCTCGTCTCCCGATCGAGTATTTTCATTGACGGTTGCTTTCTCAGATTCCCAGAGAGAAACAAAGTTCCAGACTTTTCCACCTTCTCGTCCCTCCTTAGGGTGTCGACCAAATACGAGATGCCAAATCTTCGAGCTCAGTTGCTCGAAACCATTTACAATGCGTATCCAGAGAATTTCGAAGCGCTCGATCCTAGCGGGCCGCTTGGAGAGAACGTGTTTAGTGGGAAAAAACCACATCCAAACGCGGTATTGAATCTTTTCGCTCAACAGAATGTTACATCGGCGTTGCCGATGGCGTATTATATGGCAGCTCGAAAGGGTCTAGACTCGCTGACGGACTCTCGACTTTCTTCGAGTGCAGCGCTTACCAGCCAGATACTTATGTCCGCAATACGCGGGTTGATGGCGCTTCAAGCGATGGAGCTCAAGGAAACTCATCGAATCGTCTTCGCTCTCAAAGATACCACCAAACCCGTTGGTTGCTCCTCGGCGGACTGTCCCTCCCGGAACTCGAGGGGACCCCTGGACACGGGGATCGTGAGAGCGTATCAACAGGTGTTCGATCGGATTACAGGGTCGGCAGTTGGAGGAACGAGGATTTTACAGGCATTATCAGTAACTGAAATTGCTGGGGACACGAACCCGAAGTTTTGTCAGGTCTGTGTGGAGAAGGTGCAGGTAGCGCATGCGGAGGTGAGGAGGAAGGCTTGGGAGACGTTGCCAGAGGTGTTTGGTTTGAAGGCGTGAATGTTCGTGGACTCAAAGAATATACATACGCGGAACACTGTAAAAAAACACTTCGGTCAAATTTCGACCTGACGGGTTTGGTATGTGTAACACACGGACTCGCAATCAGCTTCCAGGTCCATGAGGAGGCCTGTGACGTTCGTCGTCAACATTGGGAAGATACAGGCCATCTATAAACCAGGGGAGAAGCTCGGCAATGGAAAGTGGGGGAATTAAAGTAAGCAACGTACCGGTAACTGCACGACCTGGAACCAAAGAGGGGGGGACAACATATCGCGTTCGTGGGTGACGCCGAACCTACACACATCAGGTGCTGTATCGAAGAGGCAGGAGTGTCGGCAATGTGAGCATGCGGCAAACTGCAAGACAGTTTCATCCTCTTGTGCCCGGATATCTGCTTAGGGATGCTTGTTATCACCAACGGCTGCACGAAAAGTGACTGCTGTGAGATCCTACTGGACTCAATGAATGTGCTTGACAGGCATTCACGCACGAATGCGGCGGCCGAGATCAACAAACTTACACGTACCTGAACTCACGGTAAATGGCTGATGGGACGGGTACACATTGTCTGCAAACCAGGGTGGGAGCTATGGAAGGGAATTTTACACACTTGTTTATCCATCCTGCAACGGATTTGGGCACAGAACAGTCATAGGTTGTCAGTCGAGACTCAGAGGGGAATAGGGGCGTTGGTGTCGAAACGTCCCATAACTATAAAGAGCGAGTAATGAGATCTGAGAGGTTCGTGGGCTCCTAGAAAGCGGTGGCGCATTTTGTTTGTCGCTAGTCGTGGATCCGGAGGCCCTG
>MU118069.1:58285-91606 GCA_014904855.1 Thelephora ganbajun
TATAAAGAGCGAGTAATGAGATCTGAGAGGTTCGTGGGCTCCTAGAAAGCGGTGGCGCATTTTGTTTGTCGCTAGTCGTGGATCCGGAGGCCCTGCATCCTGCCAGCCTGTCAGCATTCGTCATGTTCCCAACAGGGAAGGGGGTATTGAGCGGTCGTCGCTGGCCGTTGACCCTCAGTTTGTGGCGTCGAGAGTTACCGTTCCATGGTGAGAGCACAGAGTACGGTCACTTCTAGTCGTTGTCGTGGCCGTTCAGAGTCAAGGACAGACAGGAGCTTGGACTTGACGAGTTTCTCGTTTTATGCCCCACTCGCTATGACATCACTCTTCCTAGCACTCGACCGGCAGAAGTCACATGACGGATTACTCGCCCAATTTAGGCAGATATCCCCAAAATTTGTCCGAATCTTTTTCTACAGGCCCACTATCCGATAACTGAAGTCGAGGATCCCGTTGGTGGGTTAAGGATACGCCGACGACCTTACATACGGAGTGGAATTCCGGGTTCATTGTTCATACCCCACGAGGTGGGCTCGGAATACGGATCATTCGTCAGCCACCCGGAGCGGTACTCAGCTTCTACCTTAAATCTTGGGGCGCAGTCAAAGATCTACAAATACCACGCACTGCAAAATCAAGATCCGTTTATCAGGGCGACGTGTTAGAACTACCAGGAAACCGCACAATCAGACAGATCGCCAGTCGAGGCATCTCATACGAGATGCGAGTGAATTGTCCATTTTGAGAAACGCCAAGAATGCACATAACACACGGGAAGCAAGGCACGGGGATACGAAACAAGGAAGGCACATCATATTTGGGAGAAGAACACTACGTACAAAGGAGAGCAGGGGTCATCAAAATACAAGCACAAGGTTGGTTTGAACACATGCAAAACCACTAAGAACATGAGAACAATAAATAATAACTGGTCACTTCCGCCTCGTGGTCACCAACACGTGCGACACAACCAATGAATGTCCAGTGCGGTTTGCACCCGCTGGTGATGCTCTACTATGATTTGCCGACAGTGCAACGAAGGATACCCCGCTGAGAGGTCATGGGCAACCTCCGGGCGACGAATGCCTTGAGAGCCTCGGTGTCGATGATTCCACGAATCGCAGAAGTCGATATTACCGTGACGCTGACTCCTGACTGGTCAAAAGATGGTCAACCTGCGACCAGTCCATGGAATCGTGATGATCGATATTTTTGATCACCAACTCGACGCAAATTTTCCGGATAGAGGGGGTGACGCCTCTAAGTACCAGGGGAATCCACGGGAGGGATTCCATTGGACCATCACCTGGACGGAGGACGTAAATTTTCCATAATTAGGGTCTCCAAGTTGGTCAGTCTACTGACGAAGTCCGGCATTCCTGTCGAAGTCAGGTGAGCACTGATCGGAATAGATGACTGGAGGAAATGAAAGATCCACTTTGATCGTCCGCACGATGGATTGAGACGGCACTGAACCGCAGCTGCTTGAAGGTTCCCTGAATAGACTCGGCAAGGAGGGCAAATGTGGTTTGGCTGGGGTCGATGTAGAGAATCTCGAAAATTTTGAGGAAACGGAGAGGGAAAGGGGAGTTAATAAGGTGGTCGATAACGAAGCCTTGTCGTGAGGTGGAAACGGAAAAGGTCGTAATGGGGGGTTCGTAAGTGTTGACTGGCGAAAAAGCAGTCTCCTCCGTGGAGCCAAAGGTGACACCGCAGGCTTGAACGGTGTTGAGGCTGGGGAAAGAGCAGATAAGAGGCCAGAAATCGTTAGAAGAGGGGAAGAGGGTGCCAGAGAGATTGAGGGTCGTTATCTTGCTGACAATGGGGGAGAGGATGGTTACGACTCTGGGGGTGGAGGCGTAGATTCTGTTGTTGAATTTGATACACGCGAGGTTGGGGAGGATCAAGCAAGCACTAGCGGCTGCTTCGAGAATGGATGCGGGGATGTATCCGGAGTTGTCGCATATGACAGCTTCCTGATAATAAGGTAGAAGATCGGGTGCAACTTGAGAGAGTTGGTGAAGGGCATCGATCTTCTTTGCGGAATGGAAACGGATAGAGCGGAAGCGGTGGTGGCGGGTGGAAGGGAGCCAATCCCTAGAGGTGGGAGCACAGGCGTTGAGAGCCTTTGAGTCATTATGGAAATGGTCAATGATCTGGTCGGTGAGCTCCGGTGGGATGTAGGACGACATTGAGGACGTTGGGGATGAGAGTGTGTGGAAAAGGGAGATCGAATGAAGTCCGAAGAGAATATTGATCCGCTCTTTATACGCAAGCAGCACCTCCCCAAAAAGGCAACAGTGCCACCCGGAAAGGAAAGAAAAAAACACTCCATTCGTTTCTGTAATCATCATCCTCCCCACGATTCTTTACTCCGCTCACGTGTCTGCAAACCTATACGTGTGTCTCCTCTCCGTTTTCTGATAACCACACGACTCGGGCCTCACCGGTTTCCAGGTCATCGACCCTCCCACACCAGTAGAGTCTGTCACGGCGGACAGCCGTGTACGATATCTTGGTTAGATGACGACAAAGCCCCTCCGCTGGATGCCATCAAAATCTGCTACGTTACTCTCTACAGTGGAGGGCAGGCGAGTCAAGTTGGCCTATCGCTGAACCAGCCGCTGACCTGGATTATAGAGGTTGATTCAGGAGGTAGACCCAGTCGACGTATCCACCACACGCTCGCTCGCGTTTACTGTATGTTTGTTTTCATTTGACCTGCTTGATCAGCGAGTCCAATTCACAGTCATATAGCCTTCTCCGGCCCCAACTCTGATACCCAGTGTGTATTTCTGCACGTGCCGCCCTTCCTCACACTGGTACCTCGTCTCAACGAAAACAGTGGGTTTCGTCTCCACTCACACGACCAGCCGTGCGCTCAACGCGGGTGATCGAGTATGCGACCACCTCCCTGATCAAGCGTGAGTAAGGTGCATCAGTTCATCTAGATAGCGCATCCAGGGTGCTCGCTCCTGGAACCTAGCCCAGTCCGCTAGCTATTGTCGTTGTCGGGATGTGGACGTGGGTGATCGACATGTCGTAGTCTCGCGGCAAAGTGACAGTTTTTATAAGGGTCTGTTCGGGTCTGCCACACACCCCGTCTTATCCTATTCCCCCCTCCTCTCGTAGTGAACACACCTATCCCACATCCAAATAATCGATCCCCTCCCATTCAGTCACAGTTGGAAACTCAGCCAAGGCCCCAGAAAGAGAAAGATAACACTAGAAACAATAGTGGGATAACAACGAGTATAAGACTCGATAATGATAATAATTTCCCACGGGGAGAGCCCTCCCAAGTGTTTTATTTTGCTTCAAACCCCTCTCCGGGGAGAGGCCCAATCTTCGATCGGCTGGAGATGAAGAGAGAACGATTTGTAATCACGGGTTTATTGGTAGAACCTACGACCCGTCGGACTGCGACCGCCAACGTCTACTCCTCTCGTAATTGGAAACTAACGGCACAAAAGCTCAACATCACCGTTCAACGTTCGAGGAGCATTCGAGCATGGGTTGGTCCGTACAACTCCACAGGATAACCTGGGCACACTCAGATGAAACCTTGTAAAACTCTGTTCGCATGCTTTGCGTAAATGCAGCGCCCCCAACTGACTCTGGGGTTATTCCGGTAAGCACCGCAGACCTCACCAGCTTCTGGAGTATTTTTCTTGAGCGTACGTGTGATTAGAACTGGGGGTAGACGATCTCATGTGCCAGTTCATTCCCTTCCCGCGAAGTTTCACCAGACGCCGTCGCTTACATAACCCACACGCTCTCCTCCAGGCCGCCACACTTCCTATGTCGTATCTCCGCAGGATTCTCAGTAACCTCGCCAAAGATTTGTCCGAGGCGAACTACAATGAATCCTTTGCACAGTACAGCTTTTGGTTGGACATTGGGGGCACGCATGGACACATTTACCAAGACCAGGTCAACGGAGATATCGGGCAGATCGTACACCCAGACTCTTTGAGGGTTGGCCGCGGAGGACTCATCCACCCTACTGCTCACTTATTCATTCGCTTCATCGGAGACGTGGAGGCGGATAGAAAAATCTCCAGGCACGTTTTGGGACTTCATCAGCGACGCTGCACGGGGGCAGTGAATGGATTTTTTGAGGAAAATCTTCGTGTTATGGAGGACCGTTGGGGATCGTCAACTTCGGCCTCTTTTCTCACGGACGTGAACCTGATCGCACACTGGGCCAACCTCGGATATGTGGAAGGAGGAACGATCCGTAATCACATTCTCCAGTCGCTCATCTCCCATCCCAGCCTGTATGACCACCAGGCGGATGCTCTCATCATCCTGTTCAAACTAGCAGGAGCCACATTTGGAGCATACACTGATCCTTCAGTGGTCGACCGCTGCTTCGAGCTTTTCAAGAACCATTACAGCCAAGACTCGGATAAAGGTAGACTTGTGCAGGTGCGTGTGCTCTACGTAGTGAAAGGCAGTCATCGGTTTAACACAATTTTTCAGGAGGTAGTTGAGTCACGGGAGCGTGGCTGGGAGGGTCTCCCTCCCCCACCTGTATTCATCACCGGCATCCCAAAACCGACCGGCGCGAACCAGAATGACCCCGCTGCCACTCCGGTTCCCACATCTCTGGGACTCCCTAACACAGATCTTGAACCCCAGATCCCTCAGCCCTCTTCGCTCGAACCCGTCACCATCCCAGCGACAGACACGATCCCTGGATCTCCCGTCACTCATTCTCCGTCCATCAGCATTGCCAGTCTGTCCGACTTCACCGTCGCAGATGACTTTGATGACGAGTCTCCTGCAGGTACTCCTATCGACACCAATGCCCCAACTCAACATGAGACCTTTTACCTCGAGGACGGGAATGTCGAAGTGCTGTGTAGCAACACACTATTCCGTGTCCACACCAGCATCCTGTCCTTCCACTCTCCTGCGCTTCGTCGGATGTTCGCCCAGACCAGCCTGGCTACGGCAGACTCGCCTAACGGTTGTTCTCGCATTCTGTCCTCGGACTCGGCTGCGGATTTTGGCACGCTTCTGAAGATGATATATCTCCCTGGGTAGGTTGTCCTTCCTGTAGGTTGGCGAAGTATTTCGTTAACGGCCTCTCTGCAGGTTCCCTGAAAAGAACAAAGTCCCAGATTTCGCCACATTTTCGTCCCTCCTCCGAATCACGGCAAAGTACGAGATGCCCACTGTCAGATCTCAGTTGCTCGAGGTCGTCCGTGACGCGTATCCGGAGACCTTCGAAGGACTCGATCCTTCGAAGGTTCTTGGAGAGAGAGTCTTTGGTGGAAAAACACCTCATCCAAACGCGGTCCTCAACCTGTTTGTCCAGCAGAAACTCATGTCTGTGTTGCCGATGGCATACTACATGGCGGCCCAAAGGGGGTTGGATTCGCTGATGAACACAGGTCTCCCAGCGAGCGCACGGTTGTCCCCTGAAATCCTTCCCATCGCGATAAAGGGCCTAACCGCGCTGCGTGAGATGGAGCTCAAGGAGATCCATCGTCTGGTCTTCGGATCAAAGCTTTCCTACTCCCGTTCCCAGTCGAACTGCCCTTCATGCGGCACAGCAGGCCCAAGAGCGTTGGAAGCACACCAGAAAGTCGTCGATCGAATCACAGATTCTTCCCGATCTGGGACGAAAGTGCTACAGGTCCTTTCGTTGAGGGATGTTTGTGGAGGTGACCTTCATGGGTTTTGCGAGGGCTGTGTGGAGGGGCTGGAGGCTGGACATGCAGAAATGAGGAAGAAGGCTTGGACTGTGTTGCCGGATTTGTTTGGGCTGAAGGCTTGAATCTGTGTCGAGAGTTCGACATCAAGCACTAAGCAGTGTATTTTCAAATGTACCATCTGGTTGACTTGGCATGTACCCTGTGACCGTTCTCATTTCGAGGATTCGTACTCGTTCTTACCCCGAGGAGTTGGAAAAAAGTGCCAGTGAGCAAAAACGAAAACGAGTTGTTCGTAACCATGTTTGCTGCAGCCCAGCGATGTGCTCGGTCGGAAGTGCAGTCTCTCTCTGGAGAAAAAATGGAGCGTGTAGAGTGGCTGATTAAGATGCAGTGCTCGTTTCAAAACGTTCGCACCCTATCATTAATCATTCGTTTACGTAACCACACAGGTTCACTCTCCTACCGCCACAATCGCAATGAAGAACATCCAGTGGGCCTTGGATTCAGCCATTGATGGATTATCCGATCAGGACTATGAACAATCGCTCGCCTCTTGTCGTTTCTGGTTCGAGATTGGACAGACCTATTCCAAAATCCCCTCTGACCTGATCTTTGAAACAATTTGGGCGAAAAGAGCGAGGGGTCCTTTGACAAACCTCATCTACCAAAACACCCACCTGGTCCTTCGTCTTGCCAACGATGTGGAGTCGGACTATATCCTTGCTCCATACAGTACAGGGCTCAGAAGCCGCCTCTGCGCACGAATTCTCCAAGAATTCTTCGACGGTGATATGACAGTGGCGTACGACAGTGGCGGTTACGGGTACTCGGTCCCGAGCTGTTCCTACGTGGACGTTAACCTCATTGCGCACTGTGCCAATCTTGGATACATTGACGGATCCGTGATCCGGAATCACATCCTCCAATCGCTCATCTCCTATCCCAAACTATACGGCTGTCAGGCGGATGCTCTCATCATCTTGTTCAAGCTGGCAGGTGCCACATTTGGAGCATACGCTGATCCTTTGGTAGTTGACTGCTGCTTCGAGCTCCTCCAAAATCACTACGGTCGTGATCCTGTGAGAGGTAAACTGGTGCAGGTGCGTGTGTCCCGCGTGGTTCAGGCAGCCATCGAGCTTACGCGAAGTTTCAGGAGATAGTTGAGTTACGGGAGCGTGGCTGGGAGGGTCTCCCTCCCCCGCCTGTGTTCACCACCGGCATCCCAAAGCCCACTGGCGCGAACCAGAACGACCCCGCCGCTACTCCCGTTGTCACGTCCCTGGGACTCCCAAGCAGAGATCCCGAACCTCAGGTCCCTCAGCCCCCTCCACTCGAATCGCCCACCAGTCCAGAGACTGAAACAATTCCCGCATCTCCCATCACTCAATCCCCGTCTATCAGCATCGCCACTCTATCCGACTTCACGACCGCAGATACCTCTGACGATGAATCACCCACCGACCCCACAGCCATAACCCCCCATGACACCTTCTACTTTGAGGACGGAAATATCGAAGTGCTGTGTGGTAATACACTGTTCCGTGCACACACCAGCATCCTGTCCCTCCACTCTCCTACACTTCGTCGGACGTTCGCCCAGACCACCCTAGCTACAGCAGAGGCGCCCAATGGCTGTCCCCGCATTCTGTCCTCGGACACGGCCGCAGATTTCTCCACACTGCTCAAGGTGATATATCTCCCAGGGTGCGTTGGCCTCCCCTATTCCTACGAATCATTACACCCATCACTGCCGTTTACAGATTCCCCGAAAGGAACAAAGTCCCAGATTTCGCCACATTTTCGTCCCTCCTCCGAATCACGACAAAGTACGAAATGCCCACTGTCCGATCTCAGTTGCTCGAGATCATCCGTGAAGCGTATCCAGAGACCTTCGAAGGACTCGATCCTTCGAAGGTGCTTGGAGAGAGCGTCTTTGGCGGACAAGTTCCTCATCCGAATGCAGTCCTCAACCTGTTTGTCCAACAGAAGCTCACGTCTGTGTTGCCGATGGCATATTACATGGCGGCCCGAAGGGGGTTGGATTCGTTGATGGACGCAGGTCTCCCAGCGAGCGCACGGTTGCCCCCTGAAATCCTTCATGTCGCGATCAAGGGCCTAACCGCGCTTCGTGAGATGGAGCTCAAGGAGACCCATCGTCTAGTCTTCAGACCAAAACGATCCTGCTCCCGTGCGCAATCGAACTGCCCTTCGTGCAGCACAGCAGGCCCAAGAGCGTTGGAAGCACGCCAGGAGGTCGTCGACCGAATCATGGATTCCTGCCGATCTGGGACGACGGTGTTGCAGGTCCTTTCATTGAGGGACATTTGTGGAGGTGACCTTCTCGGGTTTTGCGAAGGCTGTGTGGAGGGGTTGGAGGTTGGGCATGCAGAAATGAGGAAGAAGGCTTGGACTATATTGCCGGATTTGTTTGGGCTGAAGGCTTGAATTTGTGTCGAGCTCAGCGTCAAGTATTGAGCAGCGTGTTTTACGAATGTATCATCTAATTGACTCGGCGTGTACCCTGTGACCGGTCTTGTTTAAAGGATTTGCGCCCGTTCATACCCCAGGTACAAACTACCGGCGCCGTTACTATCATGGGTCCGCGCTGCCGTCACACATTCCGCCCTTCTGCTGCAACCGCCAGGACTATATTTCCCCGGAGACTCACTCCCTACCCGTCTTTCTGACCAAATACCCACCGGAGTAGGACCTTGCCACACCGAAGACCGAATACTGGATCGAATGTGTTTTCTGCTAGCGGGTTCATGCCACTTTGTGAGCTTATAGAGGAGGCCTCGTACGTGGGGTGGGAAGGGCTGACTCCTGTGCAAATGTTGTGCGGTTCCTCAAGGAGTTCCGTAATGCGCCCTACTATTCGAAGCAAGCAAGATCATTCGTCGAACACCGTTGCACTCGACGAAGGTCGAGCGTCCACCAACAAATCCAAGCCCCTTCGAGCTGTCATGCTGTACACCATCGGTAACGCTGGCGTGATGTTCTTTTGAACCTTCGGTAGCATTGTCAGAGGTATTCGGTTGGAAGTGAAGGTTTGTGAGCTCAGGCACTCTCCGCTGAGTACGCACCTCAGATATGCTAGAAGTACCTCTCACGCGTGTGTTTGTGTCTCCTTGATAAAGGTTCCGATTTAAGCATCCACGTTCGCTCTCGATAGACTTTCCGTACTGCGATTACGATCGGGATCCTAGATATACCCGAACGTCGTGATATCATTGGATCCAACGTCGAAGCTCTAGTTCAGCTGATGGGTCAGGACCCATCCAAGTACGCCACACCAGTGACGAAAGCCGAGCGTTGAATCAGTTACTTATGATGCCCCCGGTCTGTCCGAGCAAGTCGGATTACTCGTCGAAGAAATCTGCGTTCGAATCGTTTGATGGTTTTCAATTATGGTGGTGGAGGACCTACAAGTCCGAACCAGTAGTGTCAGGCTTATGTATGACGGTTCTGAGGATTGTGGACTCAACGCTTGCGTCGTAACAGCGTCCTTAGTCGCTCACCTCATTGAAAGTGGCTTCGTGGCGGAGGGTCAAGACGCGACGTCATATCACCAAGCCACTCACATGTACAATTGTCCGGGCGAAAGTCGACTGAGAACCATTCCTGGCCGACCAGATCATCGGACCCTTAGGGCTATGACCCTTTACCAGATTCCCATGATCGCCGGGGACTAATCTGACACATCGCCGATGCCCATGACGCTCGGGAATACTTCCGGACGATGGATTGGTTATTTTTGAGTGAGAAAAGGGGTGGTGCGCATGGAGAACGAAGAGTAAAGGTAGGGTTTGTATTCTGCTCGTAAACAGGACGTAGATTATTACTCGGCTGAGTAGGAATTGTGAGTTACATGTAGAGTGGCTTGAACGGCGGAAGAGTGAGGAGTAGGAGACCTTGGTGGGCTCTGGCTTGTCCGGAGGAGTACGAAGAAAGCGAGGGTGAGGGTGAAGAAGAAAAGAATGATCGAAGGCGGTCCTCAGCTCCACCCGCCAATGCCAGGACCTTCTCCACCTCACAACCCTCGGTCGATCCTACCTCTGACATACGCACAAACACTGGAGCCCGGAGGGTATCATTCTCGCTAGGTATCCACACCGAATCCGGGGTAATCCTAATTAGCACCGAACCCGACGAAGATCCCTGGTTTGACCTTGGCACCGGGCACGCCTGCGGCCTCTGTCGTAGGGAGGTTCTACTATGTGGATGAAGGCGCAGAGATTGTGTGGAAGCACCATATCCCGAGTTCACACCACCCTGTCAGTTTGTTCCTTAATCTTCAAAGACGTGTTTTGCTACCTCAATGCGGAATGTTCGAGGGTGTCCACAATCTTCAACGAGGATAGCAGTGAGGACCCCGAGCTACTTCTGATAGTCACGTACACCCCAAGTTAGTCACCCGTACTTGCCTCTCGGAACAAATGGTCCTGACCATCTGTTGGTAGTTATTCACCGAGGGAAAAGGTCCCAGATTTCTACACCGAGCTCCGCTCCTTAGGGTGACCTCGAGGTACGAAACCAATGTGTTGGGTGACCATGCCATGGAGCAGATCAAATCCGCGTATCCGTCAATCATGGAAGGGTTCAAATCCGCAGTCAGGTCCAAGAATGTTCTCAGTGAACTCGTATTCGGTTTGCCAGGATCGCATACCAATATAATCCTGAACCTATCCCTGGAGCTCGGCGTTAAGTCTCTGTACCTTATGCGGGATATCGAGCCCCGTTGCAATGTCATAGCGAAATAAGCGAGGTGTATAGACGGGATGTTGCACTTTCGCGCGATGTTCTTGTCTCGGTCATCCGTACGAGCTCCCCTACTGCCCTGTCAGTGCGGGTCAATGAGGAGGGGCACCGCAAAGCCGTATGGATAACCTGGATTCACTCTTTAAAGCGGTGGTTGGAAATCAGAAGCGATTACTTTGTCCAATTGCCGTTCGGGGAGAACTTGCGGGTACGGAGGCTTTATGTAAACGGTCAACGAGGACGGCTTTGTTTGCATGCTTCCCAGGGATAACCTCGACGGACTTACGACATATAAGAGTTTGTACAATTCGTTTACGTGTTTGGCGCAAATACCTGACTCTTGAGTTACTCCGCTACCAACCACTGAGGACTTTTACCAGATGAAGACATTGTGTACCGGTTTTGTCTGGACCTGGAGGTGGAGGATCCCGCTGGTCTGTGCTGTTTGACTCCTTCCGTTTTAGTGTTAATAGCAAGTTTGTTAGACGCTGTTGCTTACATAACCGTATCTACTCCTTTCCTTTCGGCCACCACGATTCCGATGTCTGACTTTCGTGAGATTCTCTGCGACCTCGTCAAGAACCTATCCGAGGGTAACTACGACAAGTCTTTTGCACAGTATCGCTTTTGGTTGGACATTGGGACTGCACATGGTCATATCAATGGCCAGGACCAAGTCAGAAACGACATTGGGCGGATCTTGCAGTCAGAGCTCCTGGGACCTGATTCCAGGGAGCTCATCCATCCTACCGCTCACTTATTCTTTCGTTTCGTTGGAGACGTGAAGGCGGATGAGATAATGTCCGGGCACGTTTCTGGACTTGAGCAGAGCTGTGCAGGAACGGTGAATTGGCTTTTTGGGGCGAATCTTTCTCTTGTCAACTTCGGGAATATGCAGGGAAAATCAACCAGATTTCTCACCGAAATGAACCTTTTCGCATGCTGGGCAAACCTCGGATACGTGGAGGAAGTTGTGATCCGTAATCGCATCCTCCAGTCGCTCATCTCCCATCCCAAACTGTACGACCACCAGGCGGATGCTCTCATCATCCTGTTCAAACTGGCAGGAGCCACATTTGGAGCATACACTGATCCTTCAGTGGTCGACCGCTGCTTCGAGCTTCTCAAGAACCACTACAGCCGAGACTCGAATAGAGGCAGACTTGTACAGGTGCGTGTGCCCGAGCAGTGAAAAGCGGTCATCAATCTAATACAAATTTTCAGGAGGTAGTCGAGTTACGGGAGTGTGGCTGGAAGGGACTCCCTCCCCCACCTGTGTTCACGGCTGGGATTCCAAAACCGACCGGCGCGAACCAGAATGACCCCGCTGCCACTCCAGCTCCCACATCCCTAGGCCTCCCTAACGCAGATCTTGAACCCCAGATCCCTCGGCCCTCTCCACTCGAACCCGTCACCATCCTAGCAACAGATATGATCCCTGGATCTCTTGTCACTCATTCTCCATCCATCAGCATTGCCAGTCTGTCCGACTTCACCGTCGCAGATGACTCTGATGACGAGTCTCCTGTCGACATTTCCATCGACGCCGACGCCCAAGCTCGACATGAGACCTTCTACCTTGAGGACGGGAATGTCGAAGTGCTGTGTGGAAACACAGTGTTCCGTGTCCACACCAGCATTCTGTCCTTCCACTCTCCTGCGCTTCGTCGGATGTTCGCCCAGACCAACCTAGCCAGGGCAGACTCACCTAGCGGTTGTCCTCGCATTCTGTCCTCGGACCCGGCTGCGGATTTTGCCACGCTTCTGAAGATGATATATCTTCCTGGGTAGGCTGTCCTTCCTGTAGGTTGGTGAAGTGTTTTATTAATGGCCTCTTTGTAGGTTCCCTGAAAAGAACAAGGTCCCAGATTTTGCCACGTTCTCGTCCCTCCTGCGAATCACGACAAAGTACGAGATGCCCACTGTTCGATCTCAGTTACTTGAGGTCGTTCGTGATGCGTATCCAGAGACCTTCGAAGGACTCGATCCATCCGAGGCGCTTGGAGAGACAGCCTTTGGTGGACAAACTCCTCATCCAAACGCGGTCCTCAACCTGTTTGTCCAGCAGAAGCTGACCTCGGTGTTACCGATGGCATACTACATGGCGGTTCGAAGGGGTTTGGATTCGTTGATGGACGCACGTCTCCCAGCGAGTACGCGGTTGTCCTCCGAAACCCTTCAAACCGCAGTCAAGGGTTTAATCGCGCTCCGTGAGATGGAGCTCAAGGAGACCCAACGTTTGATCTACAAGTCAAAGATCTCCCGGCCATATTTCTCGTCGGACTGCCCTTCATGCAACGCAACCGGTCCAAAAGTGTCGGACGCATACCAGAACGTCGTCGATCGAATGCCTCGGTCCGGTACGAACGTATTGCAGGTCCTCTCGTTGAGTTTCATCTATGGGGAGAATTACCATGGATTTTGTAAGGGCTGTGTGGGTGAATGGGAGTCTGGGCATGTAGAAGTAAGGAGGAAAGCGTGGGCTGCGTTGCCAATTGTGTTCGGGTTGAGGGGTTGAATTCCGTGTCGTGGTTTCGAGTCTACCGTCTGCCTAACCTGGTATCTACCCTGTAACCTTTCTCGTATTCCAGGCACCCACATCTCTGGCATCAACTTGTCGACATCGACTCTCAGCGCGATAGTACATTGTGAGTCCGCGCTCCGCCACGTGCACTTTACCTCTCTTCACGACTATGGCCGACAAACCCGGCTATCACAACCGCCAGGAACCTATTTCCTCCAAGATCTGCTCCTTGCTCCTCACCCTTACCGACAAGCCATCGGAGTACGATCAGATTGCACCGAAAATCGAATACTGGATCGAATACATTCTCCGTGAGCATTTCACGACGATTGATGAGCTTGTGGAAGGGGTTTCGCATGTAGCATGGGTCGGTGGTGGTTCTTATGCAAGCGTTGGGCGATTCCTCAAGGAGTTCCACGATGCGCCCAACCGCTCTGAGCACGCGAGGTCCTTCATCGCCCAGCTGTGCCTTCATGTGCTTCGGTGGTTTGCAATAGCTTCTGTCGAAGACCTTCGGAATCGAGAGCGTTGGGGGGATAGCCTTGTTTCGATTCATGGAGGAACAAATTTTATACGAGCGGCATCATTCGTTGGACATCTCATCGAATGGGGCTTGCTCAGTAACGAGCTCGTGCGGCAGCATCTCATCAAGCCACTCACCAACCACTATTACCATGTTACCGGATCCGACTCAGAAATTGTCCGGGCCAACGCCATCTACCAGTTGTTCACTGCCGCAGGAAATACCTTACTCCAGGGTCTCCTCGAAGTTGATGATGTCCAGGTCTGCTTCAAGATGCTGGATGCCCAGGCATCGGCCAGGAAGATACCGGGATTAGATACAGCCAAACTAAAGGTATAGTGTGTACTATTAATTACGGTGCCTTACACCGGAGCCTGACTCGTGGGCCAGGAACTCCGCGAAATCCACGCTGCGTGGATGCAGCGGAGACAGGAGGAAGAGCAAGGAAACGTAGGGGACACCGAGGGGCCTCAGGTGGAAGGGCAGGACGCGATGGCCGCCGAGGTCTCTGCAGAGGTTGAAACTCCTGTCGCTTTCATTCCCTATGATCTCCCTGCCGCCATGACTGGTATTGACATCCCTTCCTCCATCTTGCAAGATATCGCGTCCCCTTCCGCCTTGCATGCCGTGGAGTCTCCAACCGACACCTTCATCAATTTCCCAGCTGCCACAGTCTCCTCCCCCACATTCAGCATCTCCACTATATCCGACTTGGCCCCGACTGACCTTGGTGAGGAGATCGAACACGGTCAAGAGCTCACGGCTACCTGTCACGATACATTCTACTTCGAAGATGGAAATGTGGAGATCATGTGCGGAGATACCATATTCCGAGTTCACTCGACTATCGTTTCGTTTTCTTCCCCGAACCTCCGGGACATCCTTTCTCAGCCGGCACTCCTTCGTGCTCCAACTCCGGAAGGACCACCTCGGATCGCCATCTCGGACAGCGTTGAAGATTTTGCGGTCTTATTGAAGATGATCTACACACCAGGGTAGGTTTTTCATTCCCTTTCTTTGAATTCTGACCTGACGGGTAACCAGGTTCCCCGCTCGACACGAGGTTCCGGAGTTCACCGTGTTCGCGTCGCTCTTTCGGATGACGACGAAGTACGGGCTCTCCGACGTCCGTGATCAGCTCATCAAGGACCTCAAGAGCGCATACCCTACCAAATGGGAGGACTTCAGAACAGCGAAGGTACTCGGCGAGGACGTTTTCGGATCACCCAAGCCCCATCCCAATGCGGTGCTGAATCTGTTCGAGGTGCAGAATGTCAGGTTCGCCATCCCTTTTGCCGCCTATCGCGCTTCTACCGGTGGTTTCCTGGCCCTCATCAGTGACAAACCTGGTACGGTCCTCTCACGTCACACTCTGGCCACCACCATCCACGGCATGCATGTATTACAATCTGTCGCCTCCCATGTCGCACGTGTAGCCGCCTACGGAGGAAAGCTTTGGGTGTGTACTAACGAGGCATGTGCTTTGAACGCTGGCATCAGCCCCATTGAGAAGAAGATGGAAGCGATGGGAAAGATCTATGACGCGATGGTGGGCCAGAGGGAAGGCGGCGTGTTGAGTACCCCCTCATTGGGGCACCTCTTCTGCCCAAAATGTACGATAGATTTCAGCGTGGCTTACGCTGGATCGGGTTCAGTCCTTTGGGAGAAGCTCCCGTCAGTGTTTAATGCCTCTCGTGATTGGGACGGATTGTAATTCGTAATTCGTGTCCGCGATTGTTAGCGTTCCCCTTGAAGTTGTAATATGTAGCAAATTTAAATCGACGCGAGTGCATTCAGGTTCACCCTACTATGTGTACAAACTGCGAGTCCATACCTCCGCTACACCTTCCGTCATGCTACAACTATGTCCGGTTTTCACAACTAACGATTCCACATTGCCTTTGGGACCCGGTCCTTGCTCATTTCCCTCGCCCGAAAGCCATTGGAGTACGGTCGGATGATACCCAGGATCACTTTTTGGCGGCCGATGAGCCTGTACAGGGAGTGGGATGAGAAGACGATGGCTCCTATGCAAGTGTTGTACGGTTTCTCAAGCCTCAAGGAGTTATGCGAGGCACTCCACCGCCGTTTTGAACGAGTCTGGTCCTTTGTCATTGAGTTGTGCAATCACATTCTTCTGTTGTTTGCAATCGCTTCGGCGGAATCACTGGGGGGGATCCCGGAATGCGCGGGTAGGATAAAGATTGGCCCACATTTTGCTTCGAAGATGGAAATGTGAAGATCCTGTGCGGAGACACTGTATTCCGGGTTCGTCATCTCGTTTCCCCCCTCTAAACTCCGAGACACCCTTTCCCCATCTACCCTCCTCAATGCACCGGTGCCAGAAGGATGTCCTCGAATTACTGTACCGGACAGTGCTGAAGATCCTGTCATCCTATTGAAGACGATCCACACGTCAGGGTTGGTGTTTTCTTTCCTCGAAGTGAATTGTGCTAGTTGACCGGCTGACCAGATTCCCGGCAATGAACAAGGTTCCAAAGTTCACCGTATTCACGTCGCTCCTTCGGATGACGACCAAGTATGGTTTCTCCAATGTCCGCGACTAACTCGTTGAGAGTCTCAAAGTGGGGGGGACTCCGAAACAACAAAGATCATCGGCGAGAATGTTTTTGGATCACCCAAGCCCCACCCAAATACGGTTCTGAATCTGCGGGTGCCCCAGGAGGGCATGCGTCTCGAACGTTGGGATCAATCCTGCAGGACGGTGGGCGGAAGCGCTGAAGAAGATCTCTGATGTTATGGTCGAAAAGAGCGAAGGCGATGTGTTGTCTTCCCTCTCATTGGGAAACCTCCCCAGTACAAACTGTGCAAACCTGCTCAAGCACGGCCGCCGCGGCTGCTGTAAGCAGCTTGTCTGGGCAAAACTTCCTAGTCTGCTTGGTTGGGAGAGTTGGGAAGGAGTTTAGTTGGGGGTTGGCCACGTGTGTAAATACCATGCTGGAGAGCGAACCCCGCGATGCTGGTCTTTGCGTCCTCTCTCTGTGATGGCAGCTTTGGATCACAATTTTGGTGTTATTTACCCTTCCGCTGGGCGACTTCACCCAATACGGATTTCATCCTTCCGAGGCTTGTTTTGGTATTTTCCTCCTAGGCTCTGCGGACGATTGGGGGTTTCCTTCTGTCAAATATCAGGAAGGCGCCCTCAGACCATGAGCGGTCTAAACTGTGGGTCCACGTGTCCGCCACACTTCTACCATCTCACGATCATGCCTGGAACTGGTTATCATAATCGCGATACTGTTATCTCTACGAAGATATCATCCCTACTCTCCACTCTTGACACATCGACGTATGGCGAGGTCGCACCCAAGATGGAATACTGGATCGAATTCGCCCTTGCTAAACGGCTCACGACGGTCGGCAAGCTTGTGGAGCAAGTTTCATTCCTGCCATGGGGCGCTTGCCGCTCTTACGCAAGTTTTGCACGGTTCCTCAAAGAGTTCCAAGATTCACCCCATCGTTCAACGCAAGCCGTATCCTTCGTCGATGGGTTTTGCACTCGAATTTTTTGGTGGTTCGCGGTAGCTTCAGCAGAGGACCTTGGAATCAATTGGAACAACGGCGCGGTCACGAGTTGGGGAGGGTACGGCTTCATACAGATGGCGTCGTTCGTTGGCCAACTCATTGAATGTAACTTGCTCAACCACGAGCTCGTACGGCTGCATCTCATTAAGCCATTGACGACCCACCACTACGCTATTCGCAACGGACATGCAGAAATTGTCAGGGCCAATGCCATCCACCGATTGTTTCTTGTTGCAGGAAACACCTTGCTCCAGGGTCTTCTCGAACCCGAAGATGTCCGGGTCTGCTTCGAGATTTTGGACATCCGGGTGTCAATGTTTGGAGGGTTGGATGAACTTCCTGCAGCAAAGCTACAGGTGCAGTGTGCTACTCACCCCGACACCTATTGTCTGAACCTACTAACTTGTGGATCAGGAACTTCGCGAGGTCCATGTAACGTGGTTACAGCGGAAAGACGAGGAAGAACAAAAGGATGTCGTGGAGACTGAAGAACGTGGGAGGGAAGAAGAGGGTGAGGTGGCTGTTGAAATCCCTGCCAACATTGAGACTCCCGTCGCTTTAGCTCCCAGACATCTCCCCACCACGATCGATATCGGTATCCCTTCTCCTATCTTCCAAGGCATAGAATCTTTCTCCGACGCACCCACCGACGATCAAACCACCACCACCTCTTCTCCCATGTTGAACATCTCTACCGTATCTGACTTGACCCCGACCGAATTAGATGAGGACATCGGAGAAGAACATATTCCTACTCGCCACGAGATGTTCTACCTTGAAGACGGAAACGTGGAGATCGTGTGCGGACACACAATTTTCCGGGTGCACTCCCCTATAGTCTCGTTCTCTTCTCCCAACCTTCGTGCCATCCTGTCCTCCTCTACCCTCCTCGATGCACCGACGCCGGAAGGCTGTCCCCGGATTGTTTTCGAGGACAGTGCTGAGGATTTTGCGGTTCTACTGAAGATGATCTACACACCAGGGTGCGTCCATCCTCCCCTTAATGTGGGTTCTGTAAACTGACTGGATGGCTGATGAACAGATTCCCAGCAAGGCACAAAGTCCCAGAATTCACGACATTTACATCGCTCCTTCGGATGGCGACCAAATACGGCTTCTCTAACGTCCGCGAGGGACTCGTCGAGGACCTCAAGGGTGCGTACCCTACCAAATGGGAGGACTTTGAAACAGCAAAGGTCCTCGGCGAGAACGTTTTCGGATCACCCAAGCCCCATCCCAATGCGGTTCTAAATCTGTTCCTGGAGCAGAGAATCAAGTTTGCGCTGCCTTTCGCCGCCTACCGAGCTGCCCTCGGTGGCTTCTCCTCTCTCGTCAGCAACGAACCCGGTGTGGCACTCCCGCGTCTTACTCTTGCCTCCATAATCTACAGAATGGAGAAGATACGGCATGGAATGATCCGGGTTTCACACTCGATTGTCTACAATGGAAATCTAAGGGTATGCCCTCAGAAGGCGTGTTCCCTGAATGTCAGCATAAACCCCATAGAACGGAGGATGGAAGTGCTGAAGAAGATCTTCGACGTTATGGTCGACAAGAGCAAGGGCGATATGTTGTCCCCCCTGTCATTAGGGGACCTTGTCTGTGTAAACTGCGCAAGACTTCTGGAAGACACCTACCTTGGTTGCCGCAAGCCATTCGTCTGGTTTGCACTTCCTAGTCTACTTGGGGCCGGAGGGAGCCGGGAAAATGTTTGAAAGTTGAGGATCGCTCACGTGTAAAACAGTTATTGTCCTGCCTTTTATGTGATTGTCACCAGACGTACATCCCAACCGTCCCTCCCAAGGCTTGTTTCTTAGGGATTCTTTGTTCTTTGTTCATGGTCCTTTCCCAAGCCTGTTCCTCGAGTGGGATTGGGGCTCTCCCATGAACGCTGACTTTCGACTGTACGGTTATGGTCACAAGTTTTACGGAGGCACTCCAATTCGGTCCGCTTTACCGCTGGCGCTACATGCCGGCTCCAGGTACTGCATTGGATCGTTAGGCCGTACACCCACCACACTCCTCACTGTTGTACAACCATCTCCAACGAACCTGATTATCATATCGCCAGCTCATCCTTGCGGCCAACATCTACAACTTGCTCTACGACCTCCGTCCATTGGCGTACGACGATATCACACCGAAGATCGAATACTGGGTCGAATACGTGCTCAACGACCGGTTCACGACAACTGCCGACCTTGTGGATCGAGTCTCGTCCGCGGAATGGGATAGTTTTTCACCCAATATAGACTTTACATAGTCACCGGGCCTAGATCTACACCGCGTGGTTTTGCCACGTTTTCGCCAGCGATCAACCGGGCTCGCTAGAGTTCGCGGCCGCTCGTCTGGTTTTTCGCTGGGCTTCAGGCATAACCATAACGTCTTTGCACCACCATGTCCAAGGAACCCGGATACCACAACCGCCAGACCGCCATTCTCTCAAAGATTCGCTCCCTCTTCTGCTCTCTTGATTCCACAACTTATGACGAGGTCGCACCAAAGATCGAATTCTGGGTCGAATACACCATGGTCGAACGTTCAACAACAGTCAGCGAGCTCGTGAAAGAAGTCTCGCTGGTGGCATGGTATGCTCACGGTTCTCACCCAAGTGTTGCACGGTTCCTCAAAGAGTTCCGTGATGCCCTCTGAGCAAGCCAGGTCCTTCGTTGACGAGCTGTGCCCCAATATTCTTCGGTGGTTCGCAGCAGCTTCAGCGGAGAATCTTTCGGTAGACTCGGGGAGCCGTTCCAGCAGCTCGAGGGTTGCGACTGGGGGAGGGAAGGGCTTCATAAACGCAGCGTCGTCTGTTGGATACCTCATCGAGTGGGGCTTGCTCAGTTGCGAGCTCGTGCGGCGGCATCTCGTCAAGCCGCTTATAGCCCACCACTACGGGGATCGGGAGGATGTTCAAAGATCCGTCAGGGCCATGGCTATCTACCAATTATTCGCCACTGCAAGAAACTCATTACTCTAGGGACTCCTCGAACTGGAGGATGTCCAGGCTTGTTTCAAAGCATTGGACGCCAGGATCTCACTCAATGGAATAGCAGGACCAGATACAACAAAGCTTAACGTACGTACGGTGTTCCACTTATTTCAATACCTTACATCGCATCGGAACCTACTTGGTAACATGCGACTAGGAACTCCGTGAGTTCCATGTTACATGGTTGAAGCGGAAAAAGGAAGAACAGAGGGATGCCGCGAGGGTTCGAGAACCTAAGGGAGAAGCAGGGAGGTGTGTAATGGCCGCTGGAGCTCCTGCAGAGGTAGAAACTCCCGTCGGTTTCATTCCCCAAAACCTCCCTGCCGCTCCAATCGACATCAACACCCCTTACTCCGTCTTGCGAAGTATCGTATCTCCCTCCACCCCATGTGATGTAGAGCCTCCCTCAGAAACCTGCGTCAATATCCCAGCTACCACAGTTTCCTCCCCCACGTTAAGCATCTCTACTATATCCGACTTGACCCCGACTGAGTTTGGTGAGGTCGAACACAGTCAAGAACAAACGACTGCTCACCACGATACATTTTACTTCGAAGACGGAAATGTGGAGATCGTGTGCGGAGACACCGTATTCCGGGTTCACTCCACCATCATCTCGTATTCCTCCTCCAAACTCCGAGACATCCTTTCCCCACCCAGCCTCCTCAGCGCACCGATGCTAGAAGGACGTCCTCGGATTACTGTATCAGACAGTGCTGAAGACTTTGCAGTTCTATTGAAGATGATCTATACGCCAGGGTATGTTCCTCCTCCCCTTGATGTGGGATTTGTAAACTGACCGGTCAACTGGTGACCAGATTCCTGGGAAGGAAAAAGGTTCCAAATTTCAGTATATTCGCATCTCTCCTTCGGATGACGACCAAATATGGTTTCTCCGACGTCCGCGAGGGACTCGTCGAGGACCTCGAGGCTGCGTACCCGACAAAGTGGGAGGACTTCGAAACAGCAAAGATCATCGGCAAGAACATTTTCGGATCACCCAAGCCCCATCCAAATGCGGTTCTGAATCTGCTCTTGGAGCAGAGAGTCAGGTTCGCGTTGCCATTCGCTGCCTATCGAGCTGGCCTAGGTGGTTCTTCCGCCCTTTCCACCAGCAAACCCGGCATAGCACTCCCACGTCCCATCCTGGCCTCTATCATCCACGGCATGGGGGAAATACGGCGAATGATGACCCACGCTGCATATGGTATCGTATACGTTGGGAACCTGAGGGTGTGCCCTGAGAAGGCGTGCGTTTTGAACGTTGGTATCAATCCTGCAGAGCGGAGAGTGGAAGCGCTGAAGAAGATCTCTGATGTTATGGTCAAGAAGAGCGAAGGCGATGTATTGTCTTCCCTCTCATTTGGAA
Source organism: Thelephora ganbajun (assembly GCA_014904855.1). Lineage (NCBI taxonomy): Eukaryota > Fungi > Basidiomycota > Agaricomycetes > Thelephorales > Thelephoraceae > Thelephora > Thelephora ganbajun. Next base: position 79,661 of record MU118069.1, read on the forward strand.
ACCTCGTCTGTACAGACTGCGCAAACCTGCTCAAGTACGGCCACCGCGATTGCTGTAAGGAGCTTGTCTGGGCGAAACTCCCTAGTCTGCTTGGTTGGGAGAGTTGGGAAGGAATCTAATCGGGATTGGTCACGGTGTGTAAATACCGTGGGGAGCGAACTTTGATGTTGGACGTTGTTGGTCCTTGTGCCCTCTCCCCGTGATGGCAACATTGGATTGTAATTTCGTTGCCATTTACCCCACCCGTTGGGTAATTTTCGCCCAATATAGATTTCATCCTCTGCGAGGCTTGTTTCACCGTTTTTACTTGATCGGTAGAATCGAAACCCTAGGTCCTCAGCGCGATCACACATGAATCAAAGGGTGCCCAAAAAGAAAAAAAGAATCATATTACATACTACATATGTCGGCGGCAATGGTCTAGGTAAGTGCACCGATGTGGATGAACTCGAAAACAATACACAAAAAAGAAGAGGGTGGGTGGGAACTGTAGGGTGTCATCTACTAGGATAAAACAAACGTCGGCCTGAACCGCACCAGTCGAAAACTGAAGCGGAAACTATGTGGAGTTGTAGCGAACAATGAGGCCTTCAAGTTCATCTTTCAGGGAGCGGGCCGGTTCGATGATCGCTGAATAGTCGATGCAGCCTCCCAATGTTTCATCGTCGAACGGAGGGAGCTCATCTGCAGAACTTCCAGCTCGTTGCTTCCGCTTGACGTAGGCATTCTTGAGCTCGAACCCATCCGAGAAACTAAATTGAAGGGCCCGTAACCATGCGCGAAAGCCCTCGAAAGGTGGGGACAAATCGATGTCCTGCGTATCCCCAAAAAAAGTTCCCTTGAGTGAACCGAGTATGGCGTAGCGTGGCGCTTCGAACCAATCTTCATATGGGAGGCTTCCACCTCGCATAACCACCCGCAGTTTGGCCTCGTTTCTGGCCCCGTCCTTCGCATAGCCAAACGTATGGCGCCCACACATCAGTAACATGATGTAGAAAAGGGATTCAACATCATGCCTATACAGGTGAGTGGTGCTCGTTCCTTTGAGCAACTCCTGTGCCATGTAAGGCGGAGTTCCAGTACGTTGCTGCGAGGTTCTGGTGTAATCGTCCTTAAGGTCCCGAGTCCACGACGAAAGGTCGTAGTCGGTTAGCACCCCATAGACTTGTTGCTCCGGCTCCCCTTCGGCGTTCACCTCCTCAATGTAACGGCACATGATATTGTTTGGGCTGAGGTCGCGATGAAGGATTCCAGGGTGATCGTGAAGCCAACGATGAACTAAAGTGGAGTGAGTGGCTAGTGCTTCAGAAACGAAAGGAACACGTACTGCACACAATATCGAGGAAGACCTGACCGAAGTGCCTCGCATTCGTCAGCGACTTGAGAGGGTGTAGTTGCTCCTGGATAATGATCCGTAGGGTACGCCGTTCGTACACGTAGCCTTTATCGGCGAACTTGGCATCTGTGAACAGACTTGCGACCGACTCGAAAGTTGAGTCCTTTTCGAAGACAACGTCTTTGGCATAAAACACTCGAGGGAGATGCTTGGTGGCCCATTTCCCGTCCATCTTTTCTGCCTCCTCGTACGCCTTCTTGAGGAAATCTGTCTCTGGAACCCGGCCAGAACCCGGCCAGCTAATCTTGACGACCAGCTCCGTCTTTGGCCATCGGTCGGATGTTGCTTTGAGTACCACTGTAGACCTTCCAACAGTCGCTGGGTCGCGCGAGATAACATCCCCCAGGGTAACCGTGAACGTCTCTTGCCGTTTATCCCCTGGAAGCTGGAGCTGGCTTCCTTCCTGCACCACCTTATTGTCCCTCGGGATTTCTGACTTCTTCACCAGCTCGGTGTTGCTCTTGGCAAGAGTGTCCAAAATCCCGTTCTGCTTGAACGAAAGACAGCGGAAAGCGATGATGATGGCGATGAACTTGTCCAGCCCGTCGCCTTTCGAAAAGTTTATCGCAGAGGATACGAGGATGACCGAACGGTTGGCGTGGTAGAGCTGGAGATGGTCACGATCGACCAGGCCGACGGTGGCGTGCGAGCGAAGCAAAGGAACGGAGAACATTTCCAAGAGGTACCGGCAGACTTGAAGGGCCGGATTGACTTGACGTTGTGTTTCTGGTTTCGAAGAGGATCCTTCATCCTCTCCTTCGACGTTAACGTCCGCACCATCACCATGCACTTGACCCAAAGCGGATTTCGTCCTAGATTTCTTCGCGGGCCGTTTGTTGGCTGTGCGCGATCCCTCCGCAGGCCGTTTTCTGGACTTGGACGAAGTTGATTCGGAACCCGTCGTGGACGTGGTGAGGGTGGTAGACTTATCTCCTCCGTATCGTATAGGTTTGGGAGGGGGGGCATGGTTCAAGACTGGATCGACCCCTGTTCCCCACATTAGTTACGGCTAGCCACGGAAAGGACCCGTTGGGAGCTTACCGTCGACAACCAACCTGGGTATATTCGTTCCATCACATAGGGCGCCATCGAACGGCTTAACTTCGAGGATATGAAGAGGGTTCGCCCAGTGCAGTTGTTCTCCTTCGGAGGGCTGGCATTCCTTGCGGAGAACAACCAGATCGGGAGAGAGGCTAACTCTGTTGATGACCCCGCCCCGAAGCTTCTTTGGGTCGTTGACGTGGTAGTACTGAGGGATCCCGGAGGAGACGTCGAACATGGACCGAGACAAAACCTCAAGGACGGCGTTTGCAGTGTTCATCAGGGGCTTGTAGAACGATACCTCCTGCGAGCTAGACCTGTTGCAATGCTGACAATATTCCTTGTGATGCTTTTTGAACTCCTTGTCTCCTTTTACCGCTTCAATAGCCGGTCCCCATTTGACCTTCCAGTCTTCAGGGACATGTAGGACATTCTTCATGAAGACCTCCAAGTCAACAAAAACTCGGCTATTGAGATCTTCGCGGATGTAGTCGTCATAATCGTCGCGCTTGTACCCCTCGACTCGGTCCGTATCGCCTTCCTGCCTCTGACGAACGGATGACCCATGGGAGAGGGGAGTGATATCTGGCACGGGATAAGCAGCGCCACGTTTACGTTCTGGTGTCTTGAACTCGGTTTGCGTAGAAGGGGGAGGAGATGAATGGGCCTGATCAAACTCGGCCGATGGCGAAGGCGAACGTGGCGGTGTGGAGGCAGACATGGGGAGAGGACGAGAGTGGATGGGGAGAAAGCCTGCATCTGCGCGACGCAGCTTATATAGGACAGCCAATTGATAGAAGTCGACGAGGGCCATGTCCAAACAGCGCATGAGACCGCACAGATTAAACCGAAAAGGTGGTGAAACGAGTGAGAGTATTGAAGCGCCACCGTTGACCGTGGGACGCGCCGACGCATGTGATCGACGAATCAGATAAACTCAACATTCATTGTCCAAACACGTCCAAACAATGGATGGATGCGTCTAACGGAAAACGGTCTGACAATGGTTGTGGAACGATAGGGCCGTGGCGTTTTCCGACTCGTGGTTCTCTGGCCCTCAAACGGCCGGTCGCGGATTCAATCACGCAGATTTTGCGAATAGATGGGCGGCAACAGAGGGCACCTTCCCCCTCCATTCAACACTTAACCCTGGCTCCGTACAGCATGACATCATGCGGTTAGCCTTTACGCTTGCAATTCCACAACGGTTTACCCGATGAATATGAACACAGTGTATTGCCTTTGTTCCATTCGAGGATGATAAAACGAGGACTGCTGATCTACTGTCTCGTCGTTCAAACTCAAGGCCCCTACAACCCTACCATCATCACTTACACCACCCTCAAACACACGCACGACACTCGTTCGCGGCTCCTTGTATCTTGATGGCTCATCTCCTCGGTGCTGAGCGCTGATCCACAAAGTCGCGCAAATGGTCACAACCCACGTCAAGGACTCCCTCCCCCAGCGGCGCATCAGAAAAAGAGGCATCGTCTCCCCACCTGCATTCACGACCGGGATTCCAAAGTCAACCGGCGCGAACCTTCACGGCCCCGCTACCACTCCAGTTGCCACATCTCTGGGGCTACCTAACGCAAATCTTGAACTCCAGATCCCTCAGCCCTCTCCACTCGAACCCGTCACCATCCCAGCGACGGACACGATTCCTGGATCTCCCGTCATTCATTCTCCGTCCATCAGCATTGCCAGTCTGTTCGACTTCACCATTGCAGACGACTCTGATGATGAGTCTCCTGCCGACTCTCCTATCGACCCCAACGCCCCAACTCAACACGAGACCTTCTACCTCGAGGACGGGAACGTCGAAGTGCTGTGTGGCAACACGCTGTTCCACGTCCACACCAGCATCCTGTCCTTCCACTCTCCTGCGCTTCGTCAGATGTCCGCCCAGACCAGCCCGGCCAGGGCAGACTCACCAACGGTTGTCCTCGCATTCTGTCCTCGGACCCGGCTGCGGATTTTGCCACGCTTCTGAAGATGATATATCTTCCTGGGTAGGCTGTCCTTTCTGTAGGTTGGTGAAGTGTTTCGTTAACGGCTTCTCTGCAGGTTCCTTGAAAAGAACAAAGTCCTAGATTTTGCCACGTTATCGTCCCTCCTGCGAATCACGACAAAGTACGAGATGCCCACTGTCCGATCTCAGTTACTCGAGGTCTCCCGTGATGCGTATCCAGGGACCTTCGGAGGGGGTTGGATTCGTTGATGGACACAGGTCTCCCAGCGAGTGCACGGTCGCCCTCCGAAACCCTTTAAACCGCAGTCAAGGGTTTAATCGCGCTCCGTGAGATGGAGCTCAAGGAGACCCAACGTTTTATCTATCAGTCAAAGCTCTCCCGACCGTGTTTCTCATGCAACGCAGCGGGTCCAAGAGCGTCGGACACATGCCAGAACGTCGTCAATCGAATCGCGGATTCCTCTCTGTCCGGGACAAAGCTACTGCAGGTTCTCTCGTTTAGTGACATTTGTGGAGGCCATTGTTACGGGTTTTGTAAGAGGTGTGTGGAAGGGTGGGAGTCTGGGCATGCAGAAGTGAGGAAGACAGCATGGGCTGTGTTGTTGGTTGTGTGCGGGTTGAGGCCTGAGGCCTAGGGGTTGAATTCCGCGTCGTAATTTCGAATCTACCGTCTGCCTAATTTGGTATCTACACTGTAATTTTTCTCGCATTCCAGGCATCCATATCTCCGGCATCAACTTATCGACATCGACTTTCAGCGCGGTGGCACATTGTGGGTCCCACCCTCCGCCACGCTTTTTATCTCTCTTCACGACCATGGCCGGCAAACCTGGCTATCACAACCGCCAGGAACCTATTTCCTCGAAGATCCGCTACTTGCTCCTCGCCCTTACCAAAAAGTCATCGGAGTACGATCAGATCGCACCAAAAATCGAGTACTGGATCGAATACGTTCTCCGTGAGCGTTTCACGACGATTGATGAGCTTGTGGAAGGGGTTTCGTACGTAGCATGGGACAGTGGTGGTTCTTATGCAAGTATTGGGCGGTTCCTCAAGGAGTTCCGCGATGCGCCCAACCGCTCCGAGGAGGCGAGGTCCTTCGTCGCCCAGCTGTATCCTCACGTGCTTCGGTGGTTTGCAATAGCTTCGGCGGAAGACCTTCGGATTGGGCAGCGATATCAAGTAGGGATGGCCTTGTTTCAAGTAATGGAAGTTTTGCACGTGCGGCGTCGTTCGTTGGACATCTCATCGAATGGGGCTTACTCAGTAACGACCTCGTGCGGCAGCATCTCATCAAGCCACTCACCAACCACTATTACTACGATACCGGATCCGACCCAGAAATTATCCGAGCCAACGTGATCTATCAATTATTCATTGCCGCAGGAAACACCTTACTCCAGGGTCTCCTCAAAGCTGAAGATGTCCAGGTCTGCTTCGAGATGTTGGACGCCCAGGCATCGGCCAAGAAGATATCGGGATTCGATGCAGCCAAACTAAAGGTATAGTGTGTACTATCAATGACGATGCCCCATGTCGGAGTCTGACTTGTGGACCAGGAACTTCGCGAGATCCACGCTGCGTGGATGCAGCGGAAACAGGGGGAAGAGCAAGGAAATGTACGGGATACCGAGGGGCTTCAGGCAGAAGGACAGGACGCGATGGCCGCCGAGGTCCCTGCAGAGGTCGAAACTCCTGTCGCTTTCGTGCCCCAAGATCTCCCTGCCGCCATGATCGGTATTGAAATCCCTTCCTCCATCTTGCAAGATATCGTGTCCCCCTCCGTCCTGCATGCCATGGAGTCTCCATTCGAGACATCCATCAGTTTCCCAGCTGCCACAGTCTCGTCCCCCACATTCAGCATCTCCACTATATCCGACTTGGCCCCGACTGACCTTGGTGAGGAGATCGAACACAGCCAAGAGCTCACAACTACCCATCACGATACCTTCTACTTCGAAGATGGAAATGTGGAGGGACATCGTTTCGTTTTCCTCCCCGAAACTCCGGGGCATCCTTTCTCAGCCTGGACTCCTTCATGCTCCAACTCCGGAAGGACCACCTCAGATCGCTATCTCGGACAGTGCTGAAGACTTTGGGATCCTACTAAAGATGATCTACACGCCAGGGTGGGTTTCTCCCCTTTGTTTGAATTCCGCGAACCGATGGCGTGGGCGGCAACCAGGTTCCCCGCTCGACACGAGGTTCCGGAGTTCACCGTGTTCGCGTCACTCCTTCGGATGACCACAAAGTATGGCTTCTCCGACGTCCGTGATCAGCTCATCAAGGACCTCAAGGGCGCATACCCTACCAAGTGGGAGGACTTTAGGACTACAAAGGTTTTCGGCGAGGACATTTTCGGATCGCCAAAGCCCCATCCCAATGCGGTTCTGAATCTGCTCGAGGTGCAGAATGTCAGGTTCGCCATCCCTTTCGCCGCCTATCGCGCTTCTATCGGTGGTTTCTCGGCCCTGATTAGCGACAAACCTGGTACGGTCCTCCCACGCCACACCCTTGCCGACACCATCAACGGCATGCACGTATCACAGTCTATGGTCTCCTATGTCGCACGTATGGCCACCTACGGAGGAAAGCTTTGGGTGTGTCCTGACAAGGCATGTGCTTTTAACGTTGGCATCAACCCCATTGAGAAGAGGATGGAAGCGATGGGAAGGATCTACGACGCGATAGTGGACCGGAGGGAAGGCGGTGTGTTGAGTCCCCCCTTATTGGGGCATGTCCTCTGCCCAAAATGTACGAAACATTTGGAGGTGATTCTCGCTGGATCGGTTTCATTATGTTGGGAGAGGCTCGCGTTAGTGTTTGTTGTCCCTCACAGTTGGGACGATTTGTGATTCGCAATTCGTGTCCGTGATTTTTAGTGTTCCCCTTGAAGTTGTATGTAGCAGATCGACGCGAGTGCATTCGTCTCATCCTCCGGCAAGGTTCACCCCACTATGTGTACAAACTGTGAGTCCATGCCTCCGCTACGCTTTTTATCGTTCTACAACTATGCCCGGTTTTCACAACTAACGATTCCACATTGCCTTTGATGGGATCCGCTCCTTGTTCATTTTCCTCGCCCGAAAGACATTGGAGTAGTACGATCGGATCGAGTACTGTTCTTCGCGAGCGTTTTCGATGGCTGATGAGCTTGTGGAGGGGATGGGATGAGGGGACGGCGGCTCCTACGCAAGCGCTGTACGGTTTCCCAGAGAGTTCCGCGATGCGCTCTACCGTTTTGAACCGGTCCGGTCCTTCGTCGTTGAGTTGTGTGACCGCATTTTTCTGCTGTTTGCAATCGCTGCGGCGGAATCACTGGGGGGGATCCCGGAATGATACTTCTGTCGTGAGTTGTGGGGGGTGGATTCGCTGGCACAGCGTCGTTCGTGGATCATCTCATCGGATGCGGTTTACTTGACCACGATCTCGTGCGGAGGCGTTTCACTGAGCAATTAATAGCCCACATTAACGACGACAACTGTTACAGGGTCTATGTCACCTACCAGCCCTTCATCATTGCTTGAAACACATTCATGCAAGGTCTGCTTGAACCCGACAATATCCAGATCTCCTCCGGATTTTGGGTGAAATGGCTCTGCTCAACGGGGAGAATGAGAAAGTGAAGGTATGGTCTGTTCTTTATCTCAATGCATTACGACAGACCCTGAATTGGGCCTGCGAACCGGGAATTCTGCCATGAGTTTTATGCAGAGTGGGGGGAGGAAGAACAAAAGGCACGAATTACTAACTCGATCTGTTGGCCAGTCGAACAAAAGCTGGGACTGTCGACATCGCAGTGAATAAACGGGAGTAACTCGATCCCCAGAAATTGCATCCTCCGTAATGAGCTCACTACTTTAGCACACGAGGCCGAGTCGTACCCTACTCACAAAATCAAACCTACCGTTTGCCTTCTTGGATTCGTTATCGTTATCGGTCCCAGTGCCTGGGAAACACCCACTGGCGTCGAGAGCCATGCGCACTGATTACTCTCAGAGTGGAGTCAAACTTACATTATGCGAGGCGATCACCTGTTTTCTTGTTGAATACAACCATTGCCAAGCCAAAGGAACCGATCACCGGATATGTCACTGTTCCCGCAATGTGACGTCATAGAAGCAACGGAACGTAAATTCGGAAGGATGAAGATATGGCCGCAGAAGTCGGCTCTGGATGAAAACAAGCCCATGTTTCTCTTAACCGCACAGAAGCTTCGTTGCTCTGTAATAGACCTGCGAAATGGGTAACATCCCGTCAGACTGGATAGTGTAGCAAGCGCCTTGATATCTTCCATAGGGCGTTCAGAGACCTCGACCCCAGTGGCAGACTTACGTGATAGTAGACTGGCACCGTCGATGGTCAGGAGTGTTCAGCCCAGTCAGGACATTCCAGTGACTCTCTCTAGCAACTCTCTCGCGTGTGCCCTCTATTCAGCGTTCTGCGTACTCGGTGCTGCCTCTTGACGTCATTGCTTACCTGCCGTATATAAAACTCAAGTCGGACTGGTGAAATCGATGACACTCACCTGCCGACCCTCTCCTTAACTTATCCCTTGATATGGGCGACGAAAAGACCCTATTTGCCGTTTTGCTTTGTGCCGTTGCATCTTTAGCTCTGGTTTTGAAGTGGCGAAGGAATAAGAGCAGGCCACCTTATCCCCCGGGACCGAAGGGATACCTCCTCATCGGCAACATCTTGGACGTCCCCCAGAACATTCCAATATGGCAGGCGTTCATTCCTTTGGCACGGAAGTTCGGTAAGTATCTGTTCCATCTTTTCGAGGGGTCGTCCCGCTAAACATTCTGCCAATCTAAGATACGGACGTGCTGTATCTCAAGCTATTCACAACAGATTTTATCGTTCTGAACAGTACAGAAGCCATCACAGATTTGTTGGAGAAACAGTCTAAAATCTACTCCGATCGAATGAGTCCTCCTCTGTAGTTTGCTCGTTAATACTCGCTGATACACATGCGGTGGGAGATCAGCCAGACATACCAATGCTCGAACTGTAAGTCATCTAAATCATCCAAGCTTCCCTCCTTGCTAATCCCCAGACGAAGCATGGACGTGTACTCTTGGGATTTTGCCTTGAATGGTTACGGGAGCCGATGGAGAAGATGTCGGAAACTCTTTCACGAGTTCCTGAATGTGAATGCGGTATCGAGGTTCGACAATTATCTAGACAAACACACTCGCCGCTTCCTCTCTCGGCTCGCCGAGACTCCCGACAACTTCCTGGATCACACTCAATTGTAGGTCCCCTTTCGTATCGGGCCGTCATTGCATGCCCCAAACTTACTTCGACCCCTAGTGTGACTGGGGCGCTCGTCATGGAAATGACCTACGGCATGGACATCAAGTCCCACGAAGACAAATTCCTGCAAGCCGCAGAACGAGCAATGGGGCACCTCGAAAGTGCCGTTGTTCCTGGCGCGTTCCTCGTTGATACTTTCCCGATATGTTTGTCCCTGAGTCTCTGAATTGGGCCCGTGACGCCTGGCTGACAATCCAATCTCAAGTGAAACACGTCCCAGACTGGTTCCCTGGGGCAGGGTTCAAGCAATTCGCCAAGGCCGGCCGAGATCTGTTCGATGTGGCTGTCAACGGCCCACTCAATTACGTGAAGGAGTCCTTGAAGGTGGGTCTACAAACACCTCCTGCATACACCTTAATCTGTGGAGCTGAACGATTGGAAGGCCAATGGAAGCAATGTCTCCATTGCTGCATCATGTTTCGATCGTGTGGCAGAGCTCGCGGATCAGGGATTTGATGAGAGTGTAGTCCGAGCTGTGACCGCGACAATGTATATAGGTGAGACAAAACCATTGAAGCTACGCTCTCAGGTACTCATTTCCGGCATTACGATAGCTGCAGCGGACACCGTGAGTACATCAATCTAACGTTCGTATTTAAGCTCACCTCTGAATACCGCCAGACCCACTCAGTCCTACGAACCTTCTTCCTTGTTGCGGCTCTTCACCCTCACGTCGTGAGAAAGGCCCAAGAGGAACTGGATAGGGTTGTAGGAGGCGAACGTTTGCCACAACTCTCGGGCCAGGAAGACTTGCCTTACATCTCTGCGTTGATCAAAGAACTGCTTCGATGGTGTTGTCCTGCCCCGTTCGGAGTCCCGAAACGCGTTACGGAAGACAATATATATAAGGGGTACTTCATCCCTGCAGGTGCTACGATTATCGAGAACATCTGGTGAGAGTTATGCCTTACGCGGTGACCATTCGCTTACTGTGTTGGGCCCATAGGGCGATATGTTACGATGGAACCGTATACCCTGCACCGCACACATATGATCCTGAACGCTTCCTGAAGGACGGGAAGCTGGATCGTTCCATAAAGGATCCTGAAGATATGGTTTTTGGAACGGGCAGACGGTACGACCATGCGCAGGCTGCGGTTCTCTATCATTCTCTGACACCTCTGGGCAGGATATGCCCCGGAAGATGGTTTGCTCTCCGAACCCTGTTCCTCAATATCGCTTGTACACTTGCCATATTCGACATCGAGGCGCCGGCTGGCGAGAAGCTTGAACCAAAGTTCCACGAATCTCACGTCCGGTAGGTCCTGCGTTGTTGGTGTCTTGGTCACAGCCACTTGGGGAGGTTTACTGATTTGTTACGTGGTTGAAGACATGCCATCCCGTTCAAGTGTGTGATAAAACCCCGATCAGAGGCAAAGTTGAAGCTGATCAGGGACTCTGATGTGACGGCGGGCTTGAACTGAAAAAAAAATCGAAGCGTTGTGATTATTTGCTTGGTGTTGACCCTTGCGTTTTCGTGCATTTGAGTTATGGCTCAGAATTTGTATAATTACACAAACCTCACAGAAGAGGTGACTCCCAACGCAGGTACGCGACGAACATATACAACTTTGCAATGCTGGCGTTGACTGACAAGCGCGTGAGCCTGGGAGTAAATCAAATCATAAGGGGGGGGGATTTACCCCAGCATACATATGGAATCGTTCCGAACAGTCCGCTTGAGTCATGATATATTGCTGCCTTGTTGTCTCGATGGTTGGCCTCCAGCAAACTGATCCAGTCGACCTCAATAGTACTACTTGGCTGAGTGCGCTTGACCCATGAGACAAGAAGTCGAGGGGTGGAGGAACTCAAGTGTATGGTTCGCGATCTTCTCGTACATTGTACCATTTTCCAGCTTGCTCTAGAGGAGTTTGAGGATTACTTCCTCAAGAGGAGGTGGAGATTGTAGCAGGAGGGCACGGAACGCGTCCCGTCTCGAGGTTCTCACTGGCGGAGGTGGTTACAGTCGGACCCACACGCTGGCAGTGACCCTTCCGCTTCATCAGCAAAATCCCCAACCCGCTTCACGCTTAGTGGCGGGTAGTATTCGGGTAGCTTCGGGTAGCTTCGGGTAGCTTCAGGACCACTGTGTAGCGCCCGCAGACAGCGCTTCAAGTTGGATCAGAGGCGCTTAGGTACACTACTGGCATGGGTGGTGATGATTGGCCAGGTGTCAATCTGTGGACTTGGATGGGATTGGCTGGTTCATGGG
>MU118070.1:0-41012 GCA_014904855.1 Thelephora ganbajun
GTATATTGTTTAAAAACTCTCAAAAAACTCTCAATTTGCCTCCAGGGTAAGGGGGGGTCTGCCCCCAGTGACAACAGGATCAAGGCCGACCCATTGTACGTCACCAGCCGCGTTCCTTCCGTGACTACCACCCTTATCGTAAGGCCTTAGGAAGTAGGCCTAAGTATTCCCGTTGGCTTGGAGTCGAACGAGCACTCCGTTCCAAGATGCGACGTGCCCGTCGTAACGTTGAGTCGGGAGCAGATGGAGACTCTGAGTCTGGGAGCGAGGGGTTATCGGCTTTTGAGCGTGATGAGGGCGGTGATGCTGATGCCCGACTCGACGGTGTTTGCTCGTCTCCGCTCCTCTGACAACGTGGGAGGAGAACTCCAGTTGATCTTCCCGATTTCTCAGGAGGAGTTCGACTCGTTGTTATCCGGGGAGATTTCAGCCGAGGTTCACGCGGTGAGGGAAACCGAAGTGGTTCGTGGTGGGGCCGAGGATGAGGAAGAACTCGAGTATAGTGACGGGTGGGTCACTGATCGCAGCGTAGATCGATAATGTTTGCCAAGGTAGTACCGGTGTCAGTACTGCAAATATATCCCTTCTTCTATCTTGTCCCGTCTGAAGTGTGAGCAAGTCGAAATGGATGAAAGAGTGACTACGAAAGTGTCCGTTCAAGAAGTGAAATTGAGAGGGTATCAAAAGAAATTGTCGGGTAACGATCATGAAGTTGTAAGAATTTTAAAATTTTCAAAATTTACTTGCCGATAAACTCATAATCCTGACAGCACAATATCTGGTGTGTGCAATTTCTTATCGTCAAAACCACTCGAAAACGGGAGTTGTACCACCAATGGTTGGACCAACGCCATTGGCTAGGGTTCCTCCCATGTGATCATGAGAGTGCTTCACGTGACTGCCCGCTTTTTTCGTTTTTTGCAGGACGGAGGTAAACGAAAAAACTACAAGTGGGGATGGGCAACACGTGGCCACATTTTAGTGCTGATCGTCACTGTTTTGTTGGATGCAAGATGTAGTCCAGTTGGAAGGCAATCCCGACAATATAATTCGTAGATTTTAGGACAGAAACGTTGGGAGTAAATCAGTGAACGGAACGTTTGGAGGAGGTTTGCATCGGGCTTGCCCTTCCAGCTCCAGCGACAGTAGTGGTATACGAGTCATTAACTAAAAAATGATAAAATCCCGCTGCATTGGTGCTCCATCCCCAAGGATGGTATCTGGAGCTTTTTTTTTGATGGAATTAGCTCGGTGGGACTAGAGTTGGTTTATTGCGCTTGGTGTACCAGTCGGGGTAGAGTTGCCCTATTCGCCCATATGCTAGTTACGTAATATAGCGATCTAAGGAGGCGCAACAAAATCTACTCTCTATCATCCTCCACGTTATCCTCTACACCATATGCGATGACTTTCAAAGGGCATCAGAGGACAGAATGTCAAAAAGAACACATGGCCGTGATGGGGAAACAATGGTAGTTACGGTAGTCTCGTGTTAAAGCCAAGGTAATCGACTCTGAATGCAGTCAGGGTCCCACAGCTCGACAACATTCAATCCGAGGACAAGCTTCTTATGAATGGTACCCATTTCGCTTGCATATCGATCTTCTGTCGCGATGACTATTGAGGCATACCTGGTGTTCACTCTCTTGCGTCGCTACTGCTTTACCTTTATAGTCTTGGCCCCTGCCACTGATTTCTCTCTATGGCTGTTTACTCATCGTGCTTTTACCTATGTAAATTCCCTGGCCACATGCTACAGTAGTCGGCCTGTACATCCCGCACGCTCCATGTACAATGTCTGACACATATAACACATTATCGTGCAAATGGCCCTGAAGAGGTATTTTGGCAGGGATAAACAAGTGTAAACAATTACGATCGCGTTGGGTGGCGTTGCCCATCCCCACTACAAGACCCGAGACTTTCAGTCCCGGGAATCACGTGAAATAATTCGCCTTGTTGGATTGCTGTGCCACCTGGCTGGCAGACAGGGGTGTGTCTGATATTGGTTTCGAATATTTCGAGTGTTTGGTGGAGACCCTGGTCCAACGAACTCCTCTGCCCTGCGGATATGAGTTTTTCATTTGAAAGCATTAAACGAAATAATCAGATAGATAAATTCGTAGGGAGAACTTCGACTCTGCCAGCCGCATACAACGTTGCCACAAATGAACGTGATATAATTTCCGGTCTGGCTCCCTCTCCCTCTCTTTTTCCATGAAATCCTTCCCTCTTTTCTCTCCTTCCTCTCTGACGGTTGCGTTGACCTCCTAAATCGCACAAAGGGGAACCCCTTGCCGAAACGCCACCCCTTGAAAGCCTAAACTGGTACCACCTCCCACTATTTCTTTGGCCAAGTACCTACCCTACCTCCCCCTCTCATACCTACGACATCGACACCGAACCCACGAACCGCACGACGAACGACAATATGCTATCCGACGAAACACGAACAACCCCACGCCCAAAACCTCCTGCCAAAGTCCGAGCACGGAAATCCTCCCAAGCTTCAACTAAAGTCTCTCCCAGAGGCAAAGCCTCTTCAGGCTCACCTCCCCCACCATACTACAGCGCATCGGATTCGGTGCTGGGCTCTCCTTTGCCTGTTACCTCCCAGTTGCTCGAGGCCAACAGCGGCGGGAACGCCGGGGATGGGCCTGGACCTGAGAGCTGGCTGCTGGAGAAATCGAGGGAGGAGTTGAGTGGGCTGTTGAGTAAGGCTGAGGGGATCATCAAATCTCGTGAAGAACGTACGTCCCTCGTTCCCTCTGTTTCCTCTTTCTGTGTTTGAAGCTTGTCACCTTGTTACCTTAATTGCCGCCCCCCCTCATTAAAATGATCGGCGGTCGCTGACGTCGGTCGCATGTATGCAGGTTTCGGATTCACTTCGCAATTGGTCAAAACCCTACACGAAGACAACCAAGCGTTGAAGAACAAATACGAATCCCTCGTACAACGCATCCCCGGCGCCTCACCCATCGCCTCCCCTCTCGGTAGCCCACGAAGCAGTTTCACGTTCTCTCGTCCAAGTTCAGATGGAATTTCAGACAACACCTTCCTTCGACCCCAATCTCCCATCATCTCTTCCTCTATGCTCTCCACGCGGAGCGCGAGTGTGAATCGACGGAGAGGCAACAAGCGGATATCCATGACTCCCACAGAGCTCGCGCAACTCACGGATCAGAACGCTGAACTCACTTTGCAGTTGGAGGAACTCGAGAAGGAGGCGACCAAGGCCGATGAAGCCGCTAGGCGGAAACTTGGGAAACTCGAGCGGGAGATCGAGAGGTTGAAGGGGGATTTGGACAAGGCCTTGGAACAGCTCCAGCAGAAGGAGAAGGAGATCGAGAGGTCCTCAGAGGCCAAACGGCAAAGGATGGAGAGAGAGGAGAGGTTGTTGGCTCTGAGGGAGAAGCAACAACAACAACATCCACAGCAGGGGGTCCTCGATTTCTCTCCGCCACCGATCCCCATCAAGAGGTTCAGCCGCGTCGCAGCAGACGATTCGCACGACGAGGAGGTTTCGTTTCCCAGCGGATCGTATAACACCGAAGTGGATCTGATCTCGCAACTCATGGACAAGATCAAAGAACTTGAGGAGACGAATCAGGAGATATTCATGCAACAGAACGAATCTGTCAAGAAGTTGAAGAAGGCAATGATCGGTGCGGAGGGTATGAGGAAGGTATATGATTATTTGAGCGACGAGGAGGATGTAGAGGTTGAGATTGTGGACGAGGACGAGTTCATGGACGCTGTCGAACATCACCACAAAGGTTCCCTCGATTCCGTCCCAGAGGAAGACCTGCCGATCAGATTTAGCAGCCTACGACGCACGATTAACGAGGATATCCACAAACGCCTTGCTACCGAGTTGTCGGAGGATGAACTGGACGACCACACATACGATGAGATGGGACATGCTCACCCCCGGCCGCGAGGGACCATTGTCGGACTGTTCGATTCTCCGGAGAGGCGTGGGCGAACTGTCTCGCTCATGAACCTGCAAGACGAGGACTCGGACGATATGGATGATTCCAAGATCTTCTCCAGAGGCGTATCCCCTATCGGCTCACCTCTGCTGATGCCACAGGATCCTCCCAGCCACATCCGTAGTCTTGGAAGCGAGCTTGGGAGTGAATATGGGTATGGAGACGACCTGGATGGAAGCACTCCCGAGCATCATGTCCGGACTACGAGTCTCCTTAACCTCACTGCGCTTGTCGCCGATAATCCACCTGCCGACCGTACGACTCGCAGTCATAGTGCGTCGCTGATCGAAAGCAGCCCAACTCCTGCATCTAAACGTCCTCCTGCCTCCGCTCACCAGCGGGGTGGTAGCATTCGGGACAAAGATCGTCCTTTGGATATTGGGACTGTGGACAAGAACAGGTCCCAACTTCGTTCCAGGTTGCTAAGCCAGACTATCTCAGCGCGCTCGACGCGTTGGTCAGACGGGAGGTTGGAGAATATGGCGATTTCTGCTTCGAGGACGCCGAGGATTTCAGCACCATTGATTACGGAAATGTTCCAAAATGCGCTGCAACAAGTTACAGGATCCTCACCTGCCATTGTCGCCACTTCCCCTCAAACCTTGCACATAGCGGAAGTTAACCTTGACGAGTCACGAGAGAGATCCCCGGAACGCCCTGCTGCAGAAGAAACAGCAGTAGATGGGACGAAAGGGAGTGAGAAAGGACACGCAGGGTTTGTCGGATTCGTTCTGGAGATTTGGTTGTGGCTCCAGTTTGTTCTGATTATCTTGGTTTTTATTTGGGCGATGGCTCGACGGGGACCTCGGAATGTGTTGAAGGAGGCTGAACGGAAGCGAGCGTAATTACTTTTGTTTTCCTGGAGCATGGATCTCCGATGTCGTCGTAGCCCCCCCTACAGTTGTATCAGTTCTCGCCTTTGTACTTTCCTTGGTCGATGCTTATTACTTTCAGTCGCCATCGCTGTTTGTTGTAAACTTGGCCTCCCCGAATTCGAATATTTTCCATGAAGGCCTGGAGCGGATCTGGTTAACGTCACGTGAGAATCTGGGTCGGTGAGGCTCCGATGACGGGAGGGTGACGAGGGAGCGTCGAGCGGAATTAGTAACATCAAATCCTCCTCCACTACCACCAACATGAAGGTCAGCTTGCATGTCCCTCGCTCATGGTCTCCCCGCATATTCGACTTCTTCTTGTTATAGATCGTTACTCAGGAAGACCTTGAAAAGCACCAAGCTGCCACCTTCCGAGGAGCAGTCGAGGGTATCGCTACCGGGTTGGCCATCTCTCTCCCAGGCTCTTGGCTACTCCACAAGAGAGTCCCGTTCTATAGAACGTTACCCATCCAGCTCAAAGCTCTCGGTGTCATCCTTGTCGTGGGTAAGCTTAACAACCTGACTAGCATTTTCCTCCCCCTTTCAACAACATTCTGATTTCGATTCTACCTTGTAGGACCATGTTATGCTATCCAGGCTGAGAGGCGCGGTGTGCAATACGACATGTCGACCTGGTAAGTCGTCATTTCCTCCCCTCGCTGGGATGCGGACCTCCCGTGTCCCGTTCCGGCCCGTCATTCACGCAATGCCGATCACCACGCAAAAATCGATTCAGGAAAGGCGCCGGAAAGGACCTACTCGACGAAGAGGAGTACGCGGAACAGAAACGATGGGAATCCCTTTCGACCAATGAGAAGATCGGCGATTGGGCGTTTAAGCACCAATATTCGGTGATTTCGGGAAGTTGGGCGGCGAGTATGGGGTTGGCTGCTGCTATCATTATGAAGGACAGGAATCAGACGACGTCGCAAAAGGTACGTGGAGTTTTTGGGTCCTTTCTGCCCCTTTGGAGGATTTTGATTTGATTGATTGGCTTTGGTAGATTGTCCAAGCTCGTATGTGGGCACAGGGATTGACGATTGGCGTCCTCATCGCCGCTGGTATCCTAACCCACAAGGCTCGTAGTGAGGCCGCTGCTCATGTACGTTTCCTTCACTCCAGTAGAAACCGACTCTAATTATGACAATTGACCAACAGAGACCCGTTGACCACTCATGGTCTCA
The DNA here is from genome assembly GCA_014904855.1 of Thelephora ganbajun. Taxonomy (NCBI): domain Eukaryota; kingdom Fungi; phylum Basidiomycota; class Agaricomycetes; order Thelephorales; family Thelephoraceae; genus Thelephora; species Thelephora ganbajun. Next base: position 6,052 of record MU118070.1, read on the forward strand.
GATCGTAAGTCGATATCGCTTTGCACAGACCCCTGAAGGTTCCCACTGACCCACCATTTTTAGATTGAGGATCAACAACGCGAGAAGAAGCGTATTGCTGCAGCTTCACGGTAGATGGACTTTCATTCGCTTCTGCCAGGCTGTACAGCACCTATAACCTATATTATATCTGCATTACACATATGAGCGATAGTAATTTTACAATCCCAGCTCCTCGAGCAAATAGACCACTGTTATTTCCCGAAGGTGTTTCTCTTATGGGAAACAGCCCAGGATCGCGGCTTTATCGGCGTTGCGATCGTGGGAAACCTTTTTCGATTGCTTTTCCGTCATGACTTCTCTCAAAAAACCTTCCGTGTCCGACAAAGCGAAGCGCAAGCTCGCAGATATCTCTACAAATGCTGTCGGATCAGATTCTTTGTCATCGACTTCTTCTTCTGCGTCTTCAGTGTCTGACTCGGATTCGGACTCAGACCCTGATCCTGGATCAGGGGCGGGAGATTCTTCAGTCGGAGAGGCTGAAACCGTGACGGATGAATCGAACGAACCCGTCCTCTCGCATGCCGAAAAACGAAGACAAAAGAAACGAAAGTTAAACTCTGGAGATCCCATTCCCGTAGGTGTGTCCGAGCCCCCTACGGAATCCACATCCACCTCGTCCAAACCAAAGAAAGGAAAAGAAAAAAAGGGGAAGAAAGCTGGAGATAGCTTCGAAAGCGGTGACGCTTTGCCGAAACGACAGAACTCGGTTTGGGTCGGAAATTTGGCGTATAAGACGACCGCGGTCGCTTTGAAGAATTTCTTTGAGGGGTTGGAAATCACGAGGATACATATGCCTGTAAAGGCTCCTCCAAGCGGTACTGGACCCAAAGTCAATTCTGGGTGAGTATCTCATCCCTATTACGCTTTTACCCCCCCCCTTTCTTTAACATTGGGTCGAAAGCTTTGCGTATGTGGATTTCTCGACGCCGGATGCGAAGCTCATCGCCATCACCTTATCTGAGCGTAACCTGGAAGGACGACGATTATTAATCAAAGATGGTGGCTGTCCTCGATCTCTTCCACCTCTTTCGTAGCTGACGTGATGGGTAATCAGGTGGAGACTTTAACGGTCGGCCTACAACCGCAACTACTGCGACCAACGAGGACGGTACCGCGACAACAACAGAAGCGACGACATCAAAGTCGAGCACTCCAAAAACAGGACTGACGAAAACAGCTCAAAAGATCCTAGCTGTGCAGAAACAACCACCAGGACCGACGTTGTTTTTCGGGAACCTCGGGTTCGAGGTTACAGAAGATTCGATACGACAGCTGCTCGAAGCGCACAGAAAGAAACCTGCAGAGGTTCTTTCCGGGAATGACGGAGACGGGAGTGCGGATGACGATTCAAAACCGAAATCGACATCGAGAGGGAAGGAACCACAGCGGAAGGAAGATAAGTGGATACGAAAGATCCGTATGGGGACTTTCGAAGATAGCGGCAAATGTAAAGGGTGAGTTCCTTCCTTCCCCTTCTCTGATAGTGAGGTCCTTATACCCAAGCACTTTCAGATGGGCATTCGTCGACTTCTCATCGGCAGAACACGCCACAGCCGCACTGACCAACCCTCGAAACCACACTCTCGACGGCCGAAAGCTCAACGTCGAATACGCCTCACCAGATGCCGTCCGTCGGGGCGGCGGACCTCGAGAACCCCACAACAACAAACATACAGCGGTCAAGGGGGGTGGTAGACCTGGGAAAAGGAAGGTTAAGGAACATAAGAGCGCGGGGCATGTCAAGGAGACACCGAAATCGGCCGCTGTACGATCAACGGAGGACGGTGAGAGGAAGTTGGAGAGGAAGTTGAAGCATGACTTTGGTGTCGAGAGAGCTTCATGGAGGGGTGAAAGACCGAAACCTGGAGCGGCTTTGGCTCTGGCTCAGAGGGGAACCGCTGCGATTTTACCGAGTCAAGGACAGAAGATCACGTTCTGAATCGTCTGAGTGGATTGGGGTCGCACGATTTGATCATGAACCAGTCTTTTCGTAACTGCTAGTGTGTACAAAAGGGGGACATATAAAAACAACTGGGGATCTTATCTGAAATGTACATGAGAGACACTGGTATGCGACTATGAGACAAGGACGTATGCCTGGTTTGCGAGATTGAACTTGATTGCCCCGTAGATTGGAGGGAAGGAAAGGAGACCGAACATAAGAAATGCGCATCCATCCACCTACCACCAGTTCATCTGCCCTCCTCACCGAAAATCGACCCAAGCCGACCTTAACGCTCTCCACTACGATCATCCTCCATAATCTGATCCTCATCGTCCTCTGAATCTCCTTCAAGCATCCCCACCTCATACTGCGCGCCCACGTCCCATCTTGACCCTTGAGCGGCAGCAGATAGGTAGCTCACGAACCTCAACACAGCCGGATCCCTCAACGCCAACACGAGCTTATTGAACCCCGGGAGAGAAAAGAACAAGAGGGTACCTTCAGCCTCTTCCTCGGAAGATTCATCTCCGTACCCACGGTCCGAAGACCCCGCATCTAAGCGCTTGGACTTGGGGTAATCGCCGTTGGAAGAGGAAGAGGGTCCAGGCTGGGCGTTGTAGGAAGTTTGTTGTTGCGTGGATTGAGGGAGATTCTTCGAATATCCGGTTTGGTAAACCGCTGGATCACCCTCTTCGTCCGGAGCTTGCCAAGTCTACGTAACGCGGGCACAAGGCAGAATTCAATCAGCTGACGTGAACGTCACAACGAATGCAAGAGAGAACGAATAGGTAACGAGGAGAGATCGTCGCTTGTCGCATGGCTCGATCATCACCCGCGATCCCAGGGGTGGCGGAAGATCGCGAGAAGAAAGATGAAAACTTAAAAACAGCACAGGTTGGATATGACACATGATGTGTGACGCACACGCATATCACCAGCAATAGCAGAAGCAAAGAACGAGAGGTGGAAACAGAAGAAAGGGTATATCGAGGGACTCACATCAGAGCCTCCCCATTCCACGGGCCAAAAATCTTGATCTTCGGTGGATACGTTTGTCAGCTTCCCTTTATCCTTGCCTTTCTTCCCAGCCTTGGAAGCAGATTCCAGAGTGGGTGGAGGTGGGGTCAACCCAAGCACAACGTCCAACCGCGTCTCCATATCCGACGTCGCCAACGTGTAATCCAACCCCGGTCTGAACCTTCTCGCCTCGACCTCATAACTAATCGGCAGAAATGTCGTGACCATCATCAACCACGCCCTGAACGCATCGCTCTTGAACAGCTCTTCAGAGACGCTCCGGATTATCTGGTCGGGTGAGGTCTGTTCTGACCTAGGGAAGACGAACTCGACCGCGGATTCGGGTTGGGGTTTGAGAGTGAGGTATCTGTATCGACTAGGTGGTCCTTTGAGCTCCCAACAGTCATTGACCCCGGCTGAATGAGGTGGGATCCTTCCTTGGCGTTCCGGATCACCAATGCCGTCGCGCAAGTCAGCTTCAAGAAGCGCCTTCTTGAGCTTTTTTGCCAGGGCGCTGTTGAGGAAGGAGTGTAATTCGAGAGACCCTTCTTGTTGGAACCGTTGGGAAAGGTTTAGAATCAGTCGAGGTTGAAGGTAGACTGGATTGATGAACTCGGAAAGGAGGGACAGGTGTTCCTGGGATAAATCCGCGGTGGGGTCTGGAATTTCTGCGCTTTCCGAGTATTCCTTCAGAACGGACGTGATTAAATACTATAGAACAAAAAAAAGAAGAGGATGTTCAATCGTAAACACTCTGAATAGTATGACGGTGGACACAATAGGGGAGACCAACGTACTAGCTGTTCACGAGTGCTCTTCATCGTTATATCCTTGTCTTCCTCTGTGTATCCAGGCTCACCAGGTTGGGCGGCATGAAACCAACCGCTGATACTCAACCTTTGGTAACCCTCCGAACCTTCCTCCACTACAACCTCTTCTACGGAATGGTGACTCCTTCCAGGTTGTACCTCGAAGAAGATGAATTGGTTCCAGCTGGGTGGTGTGGATCTACTGGGGGTAGGCTGAGGTTCAACCGTACCTTCAACGACTGGGTAAAACTCCAGTGCGCCTCCGTACTCGGGCTTCCACGATTTCCCACACGGCAAGGGCATGTATAGGATGTAGGAAACTCGACGGGTCCCAATGACATCGTCGTGATTAAGCAGGTAGCATCCCTTCTTGTAGGTGTTCACGGACATGTCTTGTTTCGAGCCAGAGATGGGACCACATCCCGTAACCTTTTGCAAGAAGGCACGGAATTCCTCGGAGTACAAGATATTGCGAAGGGCGAGGAGGTTCGGGAGAAGAGCGACCTGTTCCTTGGTGAGGTAATCGAGGGAGGCAAGATCCCCGGTTTGGTTGACCTATGTGGACCCATAGATATTCGGATCAGCGATAATCATCGATTTAGCCAACGAGAAGAATGGAAAGAAGGGGAGGAGGGGATTCAGCGCCTTGACGTTCAATTAAAGGGAAATCGCGGATGCAAAATCAAGGAGATGGATTCACTCGTGAGAAAAAGAGGAGAAGAGCAGAAGGGTCGACCTCCTTGCCGCCCGGAGCGGGAATGTGAGAAATGCACACATATACACACGTAAACACCGAAAAAGGGCACGGCGGTCAATCACCGTAGCGTATGCACTTACCCTATAGATATCCGTCTCCTTCTCGGTAAAGCTGAGATGGGTCAGACATTCGTCCTTGACTTTCCTCAGCAGATCGTCTTGGAAGAGTGTCTCGACCCTTGCATACTTGAACGGCTCGTTGTTCGTGTACTCCTGCCTCAACCTCTCGACGTTCTCCTCGTTCAAAAGACCGGTAGCGAGGTGCTCTGCGCAGGGCTCTGCCCCGGGCTTCTTCCCGTCATCCGCACCGGCGGTAGGGGGTGAAGGGTGGGTGGTATTATGTGCGACCTTTTGCCGCTTGTGCTGGGGAGAGCCGGATCGGGAACCGCGTTTTCGATCCATGCGAGATATCGAGGGGTTGAAGGTCGTCGCGTGAGTAGCGGGGGAAGACGGCGGGAATCGTTTGCGAGGATCGTATGGCAAAAAAAAGGAGATTTAGATTCAAGATTAGAGTCAAGGAAGCCCTTTTATCTGAGGTCGGGGAGCGAGGCACTAGCGGGCGGGGGTGCGGCACGACGACGGCAAAGGTTTAGTTCTCCAGGGAAGAAGGGAAGGGAAGATGAACTGGGACTGAGGCGGGGAAGGAGGTCTTAGTAGGCCGAGAACGAGGACAAATGGGAGCTGGGATTTATGGATTTCTAACACCCGAGTCGAGCGTCAACGTAGGCGGCTCGATTTCAAAAGTGTAAGGTGTAGCATCCGACGTATCGCATACGAGACTAGTGCAAAAATTTCGAAGCAGACGATCGCGGACCCGGCTCTGCGCCAGATCTCGGTGGTCCAGGCCAATCTCGCGGTCTATCACGCCAGTTAAGTTTTGGTACCGCAAATTTGGACAAACAAGCGCTAATCTAGTACTCCCACGTTAGCGGCGCCGCTTTTTCGAGGGAATATTGACACCTACAAGCGAGCGGAAACATCAATATCTGTGCGTTGTGATCGTGAGACCGCGCCTGCCAGGGAGTAACACCAGTAAACTACGCCTCTCTTGGCCAGAGAGACGGTGAGTCGCTCATCACGAGGCCCATGTGCTCCTGCAGGAAAAACCAACATCAGCTCGGTACCGATGGGTTCGCAACAGGTTCCGTTTGACCGATAACTTGGACGGATGAAAGGGAGGCGATGTCACTTTTAGTTTGTCTATCAGGCACTTGTGCGTGTGCCAGACCTTCTGTCCAATATCGCACGTCGCGCAAAGCTATGGTGACCAACTGACGCATGCCATAGATCCGTCCGTGTCAGTTAATAGGCCAGGGGAGAAAAAAAGGCGCCGATTAATAGCGCAAATGATATCGATATCATCTCAGATGGTCGTTGTCGACCGAACACAAGTACAATCGAGGCAAGGAGGGAAACACAGTGCGTATGTGACGAATAAAATATAACGGCAACTGCAAGAACAAGAGCAAGAAATGATAGCTAATGAGACTTCTCATACTTCGGCAACAATCCCTCGTCCAAACGAACAGGGAGGCTTATTCTCCCAGAGTGGTGGTGTCTGTGAGTCGGTCGATGGGACGACCATGGGGAAGGTTCCGTGTGAGAGATCCACGCCTCGGCCGCCTGCATCTCCCTCGCTTGTTCCTCTGACAGGCTGCTGAGTGGGACTGGAGAGTAAACGTACATCTCGGGCGTCCCGTTCGCCGAGCGTGGCGACGACGAAGCGGTTGGCGTAGGCAGCAAATAGATGCGATGGAGCGAGTCAGTGTTTATGGGACGTAATGCCGTATACGTGGTAGACGTTGACGACGATCGAGAGCGGGAGAGGTGGGAGTAATAGTTGGAGATGGAGATCACGAAATGGACCTAGATCACAAAGTCAACGACGCCGAATGGAAGGCGGAGATACGCAACAAGCGCGCTGAGAAACTTAACACCCAGACAGGGAGAATGTTACAACTCACTCGGACCATGATGACAACCGCGGACATTGTCATTATCCCAATCACCGCTCTCTCGAACCACACCTCGCAATTCTCCAAGTTGAAGCCCATGTCCGCCAAATCACGAATAAAGTCTGGTTGACTGGAAACATCCTCGCAGAGACCAGTCCGGATCGAGGAATTGGTTGAGATAACATACGCTCCAGAGATAGCGGTAAAGGTGACAAAGAAAAGATCGGCGATGGAGTAGTCACGGCAAAACCGGACAAAAGAGGGGATATTCTAAGCAAAGTGGGTGTCAGCCACACCTATCCGAGTCGCACTCCTGGGCGGCACGCACCCTGACGATTCCAATAAAACCGATAAACGAAGAGACGGCTTCGGCGGCGAAATAACAGGAAAGGAGACCCCAAAGGAGAGTGAGACTTTCGCCCTTCCAAGAATCGAGGGAACCTTCCCACTCGGACTCTGGTTCCGTACCCTTGAGAGAACCCCAGAGGGAATAAAACTTGAAGGCGAGGAGAAGGTTGAAGACGGAGCCGGAGAGGGATACGAAGAGAGCAATAGATCTACCAGGACTGAAGTAGCGAATGATTTGGGAGCAACCCTTGCGAGAGATAGGAAAGACGGACCTGGATAGTCGAGACATCTTTTGCCGAGGAGAAGCGGGGTAGAGTCCTGACTATCCTGTCGTGTTGGTCGTCGTGGTCGCGAATAAAGAAAAGGCTGAACTTACCGAATTGCAACCGTCAGAGAAGAAGAATTGTGCAGTCGACAGGACCGAGCGGACTCTTTCCACCTCTTCAGGGACGGCCGACGAGTCCAATGGCCAAGGGGGAAGTGAATTCCACCGGCATAGCCCGCCGAGCTCACGTGACTCTCCTATGCCGTCCATCGTGACATAATGTCACGCTCTAGTCAATATAGGTTACAACATTGATCTGTGACATTACATTTGGCTGTGAGTCTGTGATTTTCCCATGCCGAATATTTCCTCAGGATTGGGCTAATCCTCCGACTGTTACTTCACCCCTGCCTCATTCAACGACCACCACCATCCCCGCGCATGTTCGATCCCCAAGCGACCGACGAACTCCCTCCCCCTGCCTACGAGGTTTCCCAAGAGACTTTCGACCAAAAGACCCGACAGGGGATCCAGGCCTCTCTTGAGCACCAAGCCGATACTCACCATCTATGGGAAGAATGGGATGAAGCCAAGTTCGAGGTCAACTCTCGCGCCCTCGCGGAGGCCCCAGCCTCTTCCTCTTCATCTGCCCCTAGCCTTCCATCCGTGACCGCCCAACAATACGCCAAGGAAAAGGCCCCAATGCCCCCATCCCCTCCACCTCGGCAGGAAGAACCCGCCATCCGTCCCCTTAGGATTGTCAAGAAAAGTCAGACCGCCGCCTATAAAAAGGCGGTTGAGGCCACCTCATATCAATCTAACAATGTCCCTGGCGGTCCTACATTCTCCCCTAATGAGGGGGCTTCGCTCAATAGATCCTCCTCTATGTTCAGTGTCGGTCGAAGGACTCCACCTCCGATGTTCGAATCCGTTGGACCTAGTTTGGATGGTCCAAACTACGAAGAGGTGGTAATGACCTATGTCCCTGAAGACTCGCGTCCATCGTCCCCGATGTCCATCCTATCAACCGATTCTTATCGCCCACCCCTCCCTCCACCGCCACAGATGTCGGACTCACGGCCTAATATGGTCATGCCTCCTCCGTCTCCGTCTCCTATCCGACAGCAACCCACATCCATGCCTACGCAGGCTCAGCGCCCTCAGTACCAGCAGCCCAGGCGACGTGTTGGTTTCGACCCTATGTCTGCTTACAAGTCCAAGCCTGCCTTCACTCCCGGCCTCGAACCTACGCCCGAGAGGGTAGATCCGTCATCATTCTACAAGTGAGTTTCATCTATTCACCTGTTGCTTCTGTGTCCCGCGTTTAAATGCTGATGAATCCGTCTCTAGCTCCGCGGTATCGGCCCACCTTTCTACCGTTCCTCAGCGCTCAGCAATCACTCCAACGTATCGGGCCAACGGGATGTATCAACAGTGAATACAGTTTCTCTCGCAGCCGCGCATCTTACCCGTGGTGACATGAATACGGCTGACACAAATCCCTTCCTGGTTACAGAGAACTTCAACATCCCCGGCCCCATCACGTTGTGACGCTTGATAACTTTGCTGGTATGGGAAACATAGGAGGTACGAACATGGGCCGAGAACGAGCAGTGTCGATTATTTCTACCGATTCGTCCTACTACCCTAATCCTCCGGTGAACTTGTCACCCAACCGAGGTTGGGGCTACCACCCACAACCTTTCCATCCAAACCGCTAGATCGCAGTTATTTATTTGGTCCAATATGCGTAAGCTTCCGCCCGCTCCCGTTTCAAATCTCACTCGGCATTTTGGCTATCGGTCGGACTTGTCCCCTCCCTCCCTCAACTTTATTTTTTCTTCTGCTTGCGACGCTGGTTCTTTTCGATCGCTTGTTTATTAGGTATCGTTGTTCCCACAAATTCACCAATCTCTATGCATACTACTCTCCTTACTACTGTTTCTCTTCCTCACTCAAGTTATTTGCTTCCGCCCGAATAACCTGCCTGCGACGTCTTGGTCCTGTGTAGTGTAGCCTGTTGTATATTCTCTCCTGGGATCTTAACCTACAGTACTTGGATTTATCTCAGGATCAATATCATTGTAACGTACGCACTTGCAAAAAATCGATTCTCCCCTCCTGTCCTCACACCATGCCTAGACGGTCGTCGTGTTCCACGCTGTGAAAATGTTTTAGCCGAGCGAAGCAATCCTAAAGTACCAGCCCGTGGATCCAGACCACAAGCACGCCTCACCAATTGCGACGTACTCTTCCCCTTCTTCCACTGTTGGCAACGACCTAAATAACCCATCCATTCACCCCCCCCTCCCCTCCTCCAAGTACTCTAAAAAACGATCTATTCAAACACGGGAACACAGCGCTCCCCACCTCACATCCATCATTGAAACATCTAGAACCCACAACCACGTCAAGGGCGAAATAAGGTCCTCCACGACAAAGCTTCGAGTGACGTTACTTGCTACCGCTATACGCTCACCGTCATGTCATCACAGTCTTCGAGCTCTGCTGGGAAACCGGCTGACTATGTTTACTTTGAGAGGACGATGGCTGGCTTCTCTGAGGATGCGTTGCCTAGGTCCAAGGCTGCTCAGTTGAAGTTGGAGCATTATTACAAGGTTGCGGTTGAAGCCGCCATCGAGAGGAATCAGAGGTGTGTTACTTTGCGGCGTTGATCTGCCTCATTATGTCCGTCCGCGAATTCATTGTGTGATTGCTAACTACTATGCGATGTTGCCAGGCGCGTGGAGGTCGAACGAAAGCTTGCAGCTGACACGATGATGTCTGACGAGCGGAAACAGAGACAATTGATTACGCTAGGCAAGAAGGAGGGATCCTTCCTACGGTTGAAGAGGACGAAGATGGGGTTGAGCGACTTCAGGACCGTCAAAGTCATTGGGAAGGGCGCGTTTGGTGAGGTTCGTGTCGTGCAGAAGGTGGATACGGGTAGGATCTATGCGATGAAGACGTTGAAGAAGGAAGAGATGTTGAAGAAAGACCAGGTTCGTTCGTTGGCCTTGCATACATTCTGCGATATACTGATCTTACTTTGCGTTCACCCCTCGTTCGTTAGCTCGCCCACGTCCGTGCTGAACGTGATGTCCTGGCAGAATCCAACTCTCCATGGGTCGTCCAACTATACTATTCATTCCAGGATCCGGCATACTTGTACCTCATCATGGAGTTCTTGGCTGGAGGAGACTTGATGACGATGTTGATCAAGTACGATACCTTCTCGGAAGACGTGACGAGGTTCTATATCGCAGAGTGCGTTCTCGCGATCGAGGCCGTGCACAACCTCGGTTTCATTCATCGGTGAGCAAAAGGGCTACGATCTGTAGGTTGTCCGCTGACTGGCGATCTCCTTTCCGTCGCGTATGTTTCCTGGGGTTGTTTTGATGTAGAGATATCAAGCCTGACAACATCCTAATCGACAAGGACGGACATATCAAGTTGTCTGATTTCGGTCTTTCCACCGGGTTCCATAAGCAACACGATTCAAGCTACTACCAACGTTTGTTGGATTCCGCGAATGGCGTGTCGTCTCCGACGACCGCAGCACAATCGGCTAGGAACAGCGTAATGGTCAACGCGATCCATTTGACCATGTCCAGCAAGGACCAAATCGCGACTTGGAAAGCGAACCGTAGGAAACTTGTAAGCATTTCGTCGATTCCTTTGGGCCTCGAGAACACCTTTTCTCTGAATGGGATTTCGTTTTTCTCTGTCCCCTTTGTGTAGGCATATTCTACCGTCGGAACGCCGGATTATATCGCTCCCGAGATCTTCTTGCAGAAGGGATATGGAAACGAGTGCGACTGGTGGTCCTTGGGCGCTATCATGTTCGAGTGTCTCGTTGGGTACCCTCCGTTCTGTTCGGAAACCACGCACGAGACGTACCAGAAGATCATAAATTGGTCGCATTACCTCGTCATCCCTGACGACGTGCATTTGAGCAGGGAGGCAGAGGACCTAATACGGAGGTGAGTAAATTCCTTTTTTTCATTCCCACTCTTTGTTCCACTTTTGGAGTTGAATATATTGGCGTCCGCGCTTTTCGCTTCCCTCGGGGTCGACCAAGTCCGCCGCTTCCCACACTTCGCGCTCGAATTACTCATCCGCAGTGTAATTCGCTGGACTTGGTTTATTCTTGACTTCCTTTCGGGGACATCAAAGGCCTCGCCCGACCCATACCCTCCGAAATTGGAATCCCCGACGAACTGACGCCCATCCGTCTTTCTCTTCCTTTTTTTCCCCATTTTTTTATCTCCGGCTTCTTGGGAAAAATCGAGACACGAAAACATTGAAAACACGAAACATCTAGGTTGATCACTTCCCCGGACCGTCGTTCGAGTGTGGAACAGATCAAGAAGCACCCTTTCTTCTATGGAGTGGATTGGGTTTCGATCAGGAATATCGAGGCACCGTTCATTCCGAGGTTGAGGTCGATCACGGATACGTCGTATTTCCCGACGGACGAGTTGGATCAGGTTCCAGACGAGCCTGTAGGTGGGGATACCACTGGAGCGCACAAGGAGCTGGCTTTCTTGGGGTACGTCGTTCTTGATCTTTGGTCGTTGTAGGTTATGACCGCTCGAAAGCTGACATGGGACCGTTCTTGTTTTTATTTCCCTCCTTGCAGCTACACGTTCAAGAGGTTCACGAATTCTTCGAATGCTTTCTGATCCTGTCGACTGGCGCGCTTTCCCATCCTGTGGTCACGAGGAGACCTTTCACCCAGTGAAACGAGATATAGACAATTTCTTACGCCATCCGATTATCCCATTCTGCAGTAGGTGACGTGATTTCGAGGGTTACGATGGGACACATGGCCGCAGGCTAGGTCGTGCCCCGCCTTGTCACAGGTCTGGCGCGTTTTTTTGTCCGGTTCATTCCTCCTTGACAATTCCACCTCTCCTTACATTGTCAAATGCTATCGGACGTTTTCTTTTTCGCTGGCCTTTTTTCTCCCCCTCACTCTCCCTCACTCCATGTAACAAAACATAGTAGAGTCGACGAAAACGCAAAAGTAATTGGATAGCGTTTGTTCCGTACAAGGGGACCATAGGAGAGAGAGGGACACCCTTTCTCATGGGGTCCATATCTACCCAGTCTCTTTGCCTCAACACTCAAAGCTGTCAGGGGGCCATGCACCACGGAGCACGGGAATTCCTGATAGAGGATGAATTAATGAATAGTACCTAACAATACATTTCGGAAGAGCGAACATGCGGATAGGATAAGATCTATAGTCGTTTCAAAATCGTACTCGGGGTATTGAATGCGCGCATGGGATACGAGTCGGGGCGTTGTGAATTGTGAAGGAGTCCAAGGAAGGGGGAGGTTTGTGTAGTGAGCCAGCGTTTTGCCGGAGGTTGGTCCTCCAGCGCACAGTTGAGTAGCAACGAAACCGCTCATCGTTACCCAATCAACCTCGCTTGACGACCCGACTGAGGTTGTCCGAAAACTACGCTCCCCCCCCAAAAAAAAGTGTCAGTAGACATCCAAAACCGAAAGACACTACAACTGACCAATTCTACAAAAATCGGTAACAGCTTCGGGATATGTGTCAACTCAGGCGGCTTGATCTGATCGACGACCTTCTTTAGTTTCGGTTTCTTCTGACCAACCTGTGGCGTTGCGTCCAGATCTCTCTGTAGCATACTGGGGGTTCTGTCAGGATCCAACCCCACTCTTGCCTTCGGATCTGGTAACGGTTTATTCTTATCCGATTCCAAACTCGTTTCAGAACTCCAAGTCGGTCCCTCACCCGTCGTGGTCGAGTTTTGTGAATCTGTAGTGCTTGTAGGGTTTGAGACGGATTTGGAGCGTTTTCTGGAAGTTGTGGCCGCTATGGTCGTGGTAGCCTCCTTTGGTGGACTCGGAGGTCTCCGAGTGGGTGGTGGATGCTGCCAGGATCCCGAAGATGATTGTGGTGTTAATCGAGGAAGACCGGCGCTGCTAGTCTTAGCACTTCGTTTGGAGTGGTACGGCTGGTACGGTCGGTGTTGATGCGGGATCGGGGGTGGAGGTGGCGAGTCGGTAGACACGGATTTATCCCTACGGAGCATCTCCATGGATTTGGAGTTCCTCAAGCGTTGGGCAACGCTTAGACGTTCCTTGGCCACGAGGTCTAACAAGACAGTCGAGGCGGTTGCATTCGAGTGAGAAGTCTTCATAGTAGTGGCCCGAGTCCTGGGCGTAGAGCCCACATGATTGGATTTGTGACCGATGCTTCCGGCACCACCGGGCCGTTCAGGGCGTAGTGACTTAGGTGGAGGTGGAGGTCTACCTCCTTCGCTATCCTCTTCAGAGTCGTCATCAGACTCCTCGTTGGAATCGTACTCATCCGAAGATGAATAATCCGAAGAACCGTCACTCGCGGACACCTCCGCCGCCAGATCTTCCGCATCCCCATCGATCAAGTCCCCAAAGCTGATATCGTTGACGACCCCCTGGACAAGCGCAGCGGCAGCCTCGTCTTCCGCATCAGCATCGCCCTGCTTCTGTGTCCTTCCGAACCGCCTCCGGACCTTATCCTCGTGAGCAAGTTTGAGTTTGTAATGATATAACGCAACTTCGTCAATCTCCTTCATGATCGCCTCCCGTTCCTGACCAGTATACGGGAGGAGGAACTCAACACTGGTTTGATCACCAATGCCATCTCGGACGATTGTGAGGAAGAGTTCGATCCACTTCATCAGGTTATCGAATAGACTGCCACCTCGTGAGTGTATCTTGTAGACGAAGTTGTAGAACATTTGTTCGTGTCGTTTTACGAGATCGATGAATGCCTGCACAGCCCTGTGTGGGTCCTCCTGGCTCACTACGCGGGCAACAGATCAGCCAATAGGAACATTCTTGACCTCGAATGAACGCACGTTCTTCCGTCTGCTCGATCGTCCTGATCATGTCGTTCATGAACGCCTGAAGGTCCCCTAGAGAATCTGCGATGTTCGCCGCCTTATAGACCTGGGCAAGTGGGGAATAAAATATCGTGATGATATCTCTCAACAGATCTGCGGTGTTTCCCTAGTGTGGTCGTTTTGTTGAGCTCAGACAACGGGGAAGGGCAAAACGGACCAACCTCAAAGATCAAGGAGATCAACTGTTCTCGATCCCTCAATCTCGAGTATAACTTCCCGAGTAGTTGAAGGTCCTCAAATAGCCATGCTTCCTCGTCTGCCGGACCTTCGTCATCATCTGAATCATTAAGTTCTCTCTTATACTTGATGTATTGTCGATATTTTTCCCAGGCCTTGGAAACCCGATACATTTGCGGTCTTGAAAGAACCGGGTGCTCCGAATTCCTCAGCACAATCGCGATCAGATGCATTTCCTCCGCCACTACCAAATATCGTCAGGTGATTTACTAGCAAGGAAAGAAGGGTTACCTGATTCTTCCTTGTAGAACTGCTGGATCTCCGGGGGAGCGTAGATGAATAGTCGTACTTTTTCGCACATCATAGGATCGTCAACTTTCTCCTTCACAGCCTCGATGTCTTCCTCGAGCATTTTGACTTCTTCCATCAACGAACTCGTGAACATCCTGAGAAAGAAGCGCGGATTCTAGAGGGTTCGACGAGAATTGAGGCATCGACTTACCGTTGGAGAAGGCTCTTTCCGCCAAAAGGCTGGGCAAGGAATAAATCTAACATTGCTGTATAGAAGAGTTAAAAGTTGACCACGCTGGGCTTTCAATGCTACTAACATCGAATCATGGCAACTGGATTACTAATCTTGAGAGCGGCCTTCATCATAAAATACGGCATCAGCCCATGAATCCTCTTCATAGAGGTAAAACTCTCAGAGGCTTCATCTGAGGCAACGAAATGATGGAAAATCGTAGATGCGAGCCTGGTATGCAGTCCTGTTGGTCAGCAGCCTCATGGTACCGTATGGGTGAAGTGGAGCGTACGACATCCTCGCCCATTCGATCACAGCCTGGTAATTGGGCGGCAGTTGCGTTATGTCCGGTGTAATCTTGATCGTCGCAAAGATTTTCGTTAAGCCATCTTGGGTAAAACCCTCAGCTCCAGATCTGCGATGACGCAGAAGAAATTTCCTACCTTTACCCATGAGGTCACCCTTGACGCTCTGGACGGCTTCTCTCAAGCCATCGACCCTGTTTGCGATTTCCTTAGCGAACCTCTTCCTTCCGTCCTCTCTTGTCCTGTCGGCCTCTTCCCGCCTTTGTGCATCCTCAACTTCGCTCTGTGAGAGCGTCGTTGGATTGGAGAGTAAAAACGACAGAAGGACCGGCGAGTGCGCAGTCACGGATGTGGAGATAAGGGTACGGAGATACGCTCTGAGGGTCAAACGATTCTTCTCGCGGCCGAGGCGAGCAGATGACGAGATGTTTCCGCCGTCGGATGTCATTGGTAGAGAGTCGTTGCTGTCCCCAGGGCCATAATAATCGGCTGATGTCGGTGACTTGGGAGTCGCTCCGGCATTGACATAGCCATGGTCCTTTCCTGGCGGTGGGCGAACTGGCGCATCTGGGTATGCTTTACGCAGCTAAGTGAATATGAGCATTTAAGGCGAGGTGTAGGCCTCGCCAACGAACCTCGTTTGCAAGAGTTTTGAAATCTCCATGTCTGCGACCAACGAAAATGTCGGGTCGCCCCCTTCTTCGTGTCCGGATGATGAACTCCTATGAAAGTCACGTTCAGCCTGGAGGAGCTGATTGCGACGTAAGATACACACATCGTGG
This sequence comes from Thelephora ganbajun, assembly GCA_014904855.1. NCBI lineage: Eukaryota > Fungi > Basidiomycota > Agaricomycetes > Thelephorales > Thelephoraceae > Thelephora > Thelephora ganbajun. The sequence goes on from MU118070.1 coordinate 21,902, forward strand.
GCCTTGCTTCTTACGCGACCCTTTGATACCACAGTCCTGACGCAAACTATGTTTACGTCGAGAGCATCCTTGGACTTACGTTCCCGAGCGAGCCTGTTCTTAGCAATCGCCTCGAGACGGTTCAAATCTGCTTGGGACAAGCGTACGACCTGCTCCGGCTCAACAAGCTTGATTCCGGAGCTAAGGAGAATGGAGAGAGAACGTTCGGCCTTGGTCATGAGCTTTTTCCTAGTAGACTTTGACGCCTCCCCTATTTGTTCGGCATCATCGTCCATGACCGAAGTCGGTGACAGGTTCTTTGACAGCACAGAAGCAACAAATGGCTGGAGCTTATCCGGGAAGAAGTCCTTGGGCGCCTCATCCAGGAATGGAAAAGTTAGGACGAACTGGCGGAAAATGTAGCGCAAGAATGGGAGGTTTATACGTGACGCATCCTTTGGGGGTGGTCTGAATGGCGGTCCCAGATACGATAAAGACGATACTGTGCCATGTGCAGGCGAGGTTATGATATCGAGCTCTTTGTTGAATTGGAGTTGGATCAGGGTCTTTTTGAGATAATGGGCACGGATGGGAGAAAGAGTACTGAGGTCATGGGTGTCATTCGTGTCTGAAGCATCGGTACTGTCGACCTGGATGTCGGTGGTATTCTGATTGGAAGGTACGGGATCTGCAGCGATCAGAGGGGAGGGGAGATCTAGTCCTGGCTGGTCGGTATTGGTCTGGATTGGTTCTGATGGCAAGGTCCTCGTTGGCTGTCGCGGACGAATTGAAGGCTGACGGGCCAAGTTTTGGGGATCTGTGTCGCCAGAAGACATGTACTCCCTTACTCGTTCTTAGGAGGTTAAGGATGAAAACGGTGGACCGGGGATAAATCCGGGGTTCCGCAGGTGATGTCAGTCACATGACGCAATCTATGGCTTGGGCAGAGGCTTGGCCGCGATAGTATCATTATTGGCGAAATCTACGGGGTGTATACCCTGTTACCTCCAAAAGTCCTCCCGTTCTCATCGAGCAAATCCTGTAGCTTTGTAGCCACATTCCTCACGCACTGACGAACCTCCTCCATGTTACGCCAAGATCCTGCTACGTTCCAACACTCGGAACAAGCCTTGGACGCCGCGTTGACAGTGCTAAGCTCGAGCTGTCCCCTCCTGTGCAATGCGACCATGACGTCGACGAGCCTGTTGAACCCAACGTTCCAGGACGCAAGTCCAGTGGTGGGGTTCATGGTCACGTCGGTCATGAGGAATGACGAGGAGAGACCGAGACAATTTCTGAGCACAGTCTGGTCAACGTTCCCCGTCAACTGATTCTGTTTCGCCAGTATGTCTACGACGTATTGACCGTAATCGGTCGGGGTCGTCGGCTCCTGCGGTGGGGTAGGAGCCGCCTGTGAGGATGCGGGGTGGTGTGAGACGTGCGATGAGGTTGGACGACCCTAGCTTACCATGACGGGGTGGACGAGAGGGAAATAAGATTGTGCACTCCGATTCCTCTTCCCTCATTGTCCTCTCGAGATCGAGCGCATGCAGAAAGGAGGTGATCTGCCCCCACGTGACCTTGCTGCTTAAATCATGGCCACCTTACTCAACGTCTTCGGTACATTGGGCAAGTTGCTCACTCCCTCGCCAGCCTACACCGACTACGAGTACGATGGTCTCGAGTACAGGTGGACAATCTTCGTCTTCAGGCCAGCCCGTGAGTAGCCAATCCAATCTGATCCATTTCCGGGGTAACCCGTGTACGTCAACCTCTAGTGTTTAAGACGGAAGCATGGGTGACCCTTGCGGTCGTTATATATGTCCTCGGTTGGTACATTGGAAAGTCGATCAATGGAAAAGTAGCCAACAGCTGGTGAAATTTTTATTCTAAATGTTATTTCGTCGCACCAGCTCACGAGACTACATTCGATCATCTCAAGGTATGACGCACATGCTGACATCCTGGCCGCCCAGTTCTCCAAGCCAACGAACGGCGGTCTCACCCAAGATGGCTACAGCGACTTTTTCAACTTCTCTACCGGTCGACGCGTTGTGGCCTCCTTACACACAGTATTCGCCCTCCGGCCACGTCACGACCCGTTCCAGGTCATCTACCAGTTCCTCTACGGCCTCTACGACTTCACCTATAGTCCTTCCGATATCGTCACCTTAGACTTCAAACTTCATCCTACCACTAGTGCTCCAGAGGGTGTCTTTGCTGTCGTGCGTAAGGAAGAACTCAAGACCATTAAGCGCGAGCGATGGGATTTGGTGAGAACTAACGCTGTATCTTATTACACTACGGCTTGACCTTTCTTTCGTCAGACCTTCACTAAAACGACTGACCATAAGGCCCTTTCTCCCACTTTATCTGTGATGTCTGGTACGTTACAATTCTGCGTCACCCTTCTGAATGTTCACAACGTTTCACATAGAATTTGCCGACATCTCTGAAAACCTCTTTAAGGAATATGGAACCTTTTCTCTGATCAAAACACTTAACGACCCCAAGACCCTCCCGTACTTCATCTCGCTTTCGATCACCGATCAACCTGCTGAACGCCCAACACTGCCGTTACTCCCGGAAGAACGCGAGAAGCACGTAATCGTTAAGTTCTCGGTTCCCTCTGGTTCACAGGTCGAAGACACCAAGGAATTTGTCACATCCCTTTTCCAACTCGTCGATATTGTGGGCGTAAAACTCGGGAATGGACTCAGACCGGACACCAAGAACAAGATGAGGAAGATCAGAGAGGACTTGGACAAACAATTGAAGACTGAGGCCACGAAAGAACAAAAGGAGGAGGTCCGTTGTTTTCTTTTCAGTTGTGCGGTTATCGAGAAACTCCCCGTTTAGGCTGATGACGCAAAGCGCGTCGCGAAGCGCCGTCAGGAAGAAGAACGTGTCTCCCGACTCAGTGCCGCCGAACAGCAAAAGGTAAAGTGCACAGTGTGGCAGATCCTCGGTCTTCGTTGACAGGTAGCCGCAGATAATTGAACGGGACCGTAAGCGTGCGATGCGCAAGGCTCAAAAGGTGGTCAGGAAATAAGTCCTTCACACCCCGCACAAAATCCATAGCCTTGTTTTGTCGTCGTGCACTCAATTGCTCCACCTGGTATCGTATCTGTTGAGTAGTTGAATATCACTCCTGATAACACTTGCAATTGTCTATCTACTCGGATTTGTTCGGCCCGGCACGAGCGACCCATTTTAGGGTATCGAATCCAAACCCTTCCCCCCGCTGTGTATTCTAAAGATGCTTCGTGAAGGAGTAGCCTGGCAGTGGCACGTCTGGAAAATGGAAGCTCAACACTGCCTTAGAGTGACCTCGAGGGATAATTATCTGCGATCTATGATATCCGAAACCGCCTGACGACGGGTCCCTTTGGGTCGGTTAGGCCGACAATGGATTCCTCAGCCCCTCTTAGAAGCAGGAACAGGGTGCTTCACAGAATCCTCGCAAAGTCTCGGGGTCACCGACAGACTCACATGGGTAGTCGTTAGCATCCGAGGGATGGGAGTGTTCCATTCTTGATCACAACCTTGAGGCAGCGTCTGTTCCACATGGGCCGGGATTCGAACGAGCGATACATAATCGGCATCTTGTACATCTTGCGTGTGATACATTCTAATAGGCACGTTTCTCTCTCTACCTTACGTCTTGAAGTTACTTGCGACGGATGATAATGAACGGAAGCTACAATACGAAAGGTCAGTACGATGCCAAATTGGTGAGAAACCGACACCATACCTCCACATCTTCACCTTCCTCATCGGAAGCCATGACCTCCACGATAAAGAAGGTTACATGAGCGGGGACCTGCTTCTTGCTCACGTGTTCAACGAGGCGCGTGAAATTCATAGGTAGCCTCTCCTCACTCTGGGGAGCCAAACAATGTGAGTGACCTGGCCTAACCCGATTTTGACCTTACAAACCTTCTTCTTTCCAACGAAGGAACTCCAAAGCATGCTGACACCCTCAGACACCATCATGATATCTAGTTTCAACTCCTTCTGGAACCAATCGAGGAACTCCTTGAGAGTAGGATCTCCATTGAATTCGATCCTGTCCCACAGCGTCCATTCCTTATCCGCATATTCCTTCTTGGGCGCGGCGATGGGCTCGGAGAAACCAAAAAACGGAAGAGCCAAGTTGACAAATCCATTCTTGTAAGACTCGACCTCCTTCTTGCCATCGATGATCTTGTACAGTTCCAAGCAGACGAGACCGGTGACAAGCGAGGTTGTGGTGGCAATGGCGGGAATGATCTTTCCGGCGATCTGCTTGGTGGTGTGACGGTCAGCGATAGTGATATTGTAGTTGATGGCTCGCAGGTTCGAGGCGGCGGTGATAAAGTCTATGTGGAAGTTGGTATCGTCATCCTTCTCGAACTCGACTGGATTCAACCGGTAGCCAGCCAAAGAAGATGGGGCAGGGAGCTTTGTGATAATCGCCGAAGCATCTTCATCGCCCGCGGCAGCTTCTGGATCAGCCTCGTTCTCATTCACCTGAATCTTCACACCACTCTTGGGGGTAAACTTAGGGACTACAACAGCGTCAGCAACCTTTTTGTAGTAGCTTTCATCGGCGTTTCCCTTCAATCCATAGATGAATGCACGCAGGTTGGCAGCGCCAATGATAAACGAGAGGTGGGTAGGCTGGATAGGCTTTCAGTGCACCGCCGAGGAGACTGCCACCATCACTCACATCACTAGAGTTGAAGGTAAGGGGATCAGGAGCACGTTTGGGACCGCTCCAGAACGGTTGGCCAGTGGTGGTCGTGGCATCTTTCGGTAAGCTGAACAAGAGTTGTTGGATCGCGTTGTAGTACTTGTCCTCAAACAGCAACCTCGCCCAAATAATGCATTCATCGAATGTCAATGGCTTCTGGGTAACCAGAGACGCTAAGATCTGTTCGGCTTGCTCAGCCTGCTGTCCCGAGTACTTCAGGCTGCTTTCCAGGTAGTTTGGCTCGCTGAGGAAAGAGTTGACCAGTTGCGGTGGCTTTACAAACAGGACATCAAATAGCGTGCGCGCCCACTATATTGCCATGGGTCAGCTTGATTCAAGTCCACCGGAAGACAACATACCTCAATTGTGTGAGCGATGGCATTGGGGAAACTCTTGACTGTACATGATGGAGCTTGTTTCTCGGGAGGATCCTGGGACGAAGAGTAGGACTCCGTGATGTACGGAAGCACCACTTGCGTATTTCCCTTGGTTCCGAGGGTCCCTGACTCTAGCAGAGGTTTCTCGTAGATGATACACCTCCTGTCCATATATTGCCCTAAAGAAACTTGAGACAATCAACACCAGATATATCTGAGTTCAGCTTACTGGCAGCAACATTATCGAGGGCATTCGTGACACCGTCAATACCAGCAAAGAATTCATCGTTGTAGAGGTCTAGACAAGGAGGTTAGCATATACCAGTGTGCTCCGGTTGTGCGTTTGCAAACATACTTTCGGTAGCAGTACCCACGGCCTCCTGCTTGGCAAAAATATGACCCTTTAACCCAGGGTTCATATCCGACACGGCAGCGGCAGCAACCTCAGACTTGAAGTTACCCAAATCTTTCGCCCTGAACAGGAACTGCCGGTTGAGGTTACTTTTTTCGATAGTATCCAGATCCGTAATGTGGACAACGCCATTCGGTCCAGTCGCAACACCCATCATACTCCAGTTTTTCAGCATCTCGCATCCGATGGCACCGGCACCAACCAAGAACTGCCTGTGGTTGGAAATCTTGTCTTGGAACTTCTTTCCGAATACAGCAAGCTGGCCATCGTATCGCGAGTTGAGGGGTTGGGTATCCGCCTCGGTAGGCAGTTCATCAGGCAGAGATTCGAGGGAATCGAAATAGAGGTGTTGGACGGCAGGGGTGAACTTGCCAGAGATGGCCTTGAGCACTTCCTGGGCGACGAAGCCGCCGATCACAGCATTTATAGGCGCAAGTTCTCCAGTGGCCTGGAACGACAACTCCTGGACAGTCTTTTCATCTATCTCAGCGTCGATGGTCTTGGCAATCGAGACGATTTCTGTAGCATCCTCTGGGTTTCGTGGTCGAGGGAGCCTCTCGTGTTGTTCCTGGAACTGAGAGAGGGCTTGGAAGCCTGCATGAAGGGCGGCGGGACGATCGAATTTGGCGAAGTCGGTGATAAAGAACTCTGGAGATGCTAGGGAGTCTTTAAGCGGTTTCTGTGTGATCATTATTAGTATTTCACATACAGACCTGATTCCAAAACTCACGAAGTCGATGATCTTTGGCATCTTCACCTGAGTGAAAGTACCTCCGGCCTTGTACTCGCCGAGCCCGGTCGTGTTTCCAATGGAGAATGTATATGGTCCCTTCACAGACACCTTTCGAGGCTCACAACCGTTCAACTCCTCCATCCCCTGCACTTCTCTGAAGGTAACGAAGTCACCATCCTCAAGTCCGTGCCGAGTCTCATCCAAACACGTCACAATACCCTCCTTGTCCTGTGTCAATTGATCAAGACACGCATCTTGAATTGGAAATGTGGATTGTATACCTCCTCTACAGACACAATCATTCCGGTGAGAGGTTCCTCGCCAGTAGGATCGACAACGGTAAACTTGGGGCCAAAATCATTGAACACGGAGCTGAGGAGGTGACTTAGCGCACGGAAAAGAAGCCGGACTTAGTGCCTACCCAAACAAACCACGGGTCTCCGTGGCGGTGAAGTGAACACCGTTGGCGTGCGTCCACTCATTGATCTCGAGTTGCTTGCTGAGGGGAATGCCAGAGAGGACAACAACCTGGGGGGTTTACGTCAACCTCATGTGATCTGTCACGTTAAAAAGAGGGACGCGCTTGGAAGCCCTTGATCAAATCGGGCGATATTTCCTGTCCTGGGGCGCTGGGGAGGATTCGGACTGGGACATAGGCGTTGAGCTCAGCTAACCGAGATAATGTGGCCTCTGCTCGCGGTTTTCCAATGTCTGATTCGCGAAGGAAGAACTAGAAATACGTCAGAACTGCGCGCTTCATAATAGATTGAGGACGAACTTGTGTACCAAGATCTTTGATCGTTACTGGCTCGGGGTCAAAAATGGTCAAGGATTTAACACCGGCGAGGGCGATGTTCTTTGCTGTGAAACGAATCAGCCTCCGCAGAAGTGAAGGTGAGTGATCCTTACTCACCAATCTCGATTCCAAGGCCATCCAAACCGACGATTAAAACGTTCGAGGCGGACATCCGCTTCATGGCTGTACCCCAGTTAATCCTGATAATGTTTTGGAACATCCACACAAACCTTCGTGGCCCAAGACATAACTGTTCGTTCGCGATTAGGCTTTGGAAGCAGTAAGATCTGACCGAGACACTTACAGTTGGCGAGAGTACAAACCCTCATCGATGGCAGCCTCGTCAATGTCCATGGCGGCGGTGGCGTTGGAGGCCATGATTAAGGTCGTAATGTGGTATGGAAGAAAAGATGGTAGTGAGTGGCAGACCACAAGTGGGTGTGTGACCGGCGGAGCCGTTGATGTTTACTAGGATTAGTCACGAGAGACTCACTGGTACAATACTGTCTCTTTTATTACTTTACACACCGTACTTATAAAGCGAGCCTATTTTTATAAGCCAGCCAGCCTTCAGACTGATACCGTTTCGCCTTTGCACGGACGTCGGCAACGTCGAGGTTTTTACCATCTCCGTAGACACCCCTGCCGACAATAATCACATCACAGCCAGCCTCCTCCACAACCTCCTTCGGGGTTCGATATTTTTGTCCTTTACCGTCCCCCCGCGAATTGAGCCCAACCCCAGGGGTAAGGATCAGAAGATCCTTCCCAGCGTACCCCAACTCAGTGGCGAGACCATCCATTCTGTTCTGGGCAATAAAGCCGATAACAAATTCTGGATGGTCCAATGCCATTCGCACCGATGACTTGGTGTACTCCCCAACAGCCAAGTTATCCTTCGTGCTCATTTCTGCGAGCAAGAGGAGGCCTCTTCCTAGGGGTAGACCCACGGACGCGAGACCAGTCACCACAGACGGACCAGGTACGGGATGCGCATTGGTGATGTGCGACCAATTCGCAATTTTGTAAATCCCGCTTGAATATTGCAACTCCACGGTGTTTCCTGCACGGTAAACAATCGCGACTTGGTCCCTGGCCGGTACTAGAGAAGGGGGCTAACCGATGTCTGCAAATTTTCGATCCTCAAAGATGAGGAAATCGTGTTTTTTGCTCAGCGAGGTCAGGTTATCGATGACCGATGGTTCGAAGTCATCGAGTACATCGATGTGTGTCTTGACCGTCAAGTAAGGTTTCGTATCCTTACACGAGCTTGGACACACTTGCCTTAATCAATGCGGCGTATGGACCAACTGCATCAATCACAGAAATGAAGTCAGAGCTCTTGGTCACATCGACGCTGACGCAAAGATTCGACTTTTTGCGCTCCATGGTCTCTAGGAGTTGCTTTGCTGCCACATTTAAAAAGTTTCCCGCCCGCTGGGCGTACGTTTGTTGAGCAAAGTTAGGTGACATGATGGACAGAGGTTGAGAAAACCGAAGGATCGTAGTCTTGTCTTACCGGAATGCAGTTTGACGTTAGACTGCACTGGAAACGAGTCTGGAGTGCTTGCTCATAAAATGCGACTGTGCAGAAGCGTTCTTTATTACAGACTAATGGGATTTTCTCCAGCTCTCCGGCTGGAGTCATCAGGATGCGAGAGAACCTCGACACCAGCAGGCGATCGCTCGATCACTTTTTGTCAATGGCCGACGCCGATCCCATCCTGAGCCTCCACCGTCCTCGCGAAGGCGATACTTCACTTGTGGAACAACCACCAACAAAAAAGCAGAAACTCGACGAATACCAAACACAAAAGCCCTCGGAGGCCGTGAAGGCTCCCCTCCTACCACCGAGTCATGCCTTGCTAGGGATTACTAGACATGGGGAACCTGACGGAGACGGATTCATGCAGATGCTCGAGACCGATGTAGGGATTTCCGAATATGTGGGTCGGGATATTCCTCCTATTCAAGCGGTGATAAAGCAGAGGTGTGCACGGTACTTCATTCGTCTTTTCACGGGGCTCACACCTTTTATCTCAGGTTTACAGATTTTTTGGTCTTCGAGATCGATCAGAATGACAGGGCGGTTCATTTGAAGTCACTCGCGCCGCCTGAGCCCTCTTCAGTACTCGGCGCTTCGAACAGTGTCGCATCCCAGGAGAGCACATCCCATACTCCCCAACCTCAAGCCAAGCCCTCGTCTGACCCAGCACTCGTCCCGGAAGTCACCGAGGACGTGTCTGCACCCATTGAGGTACAGGAAGGATATGTCTGGTCCAAAGCTCACACGACGGTGCTCGAGGAATTCCTCTCTCCGCCAGTGATGGATAAGCTAAAGCAAATGTACGAGGAAGGACCCGAACCGCCTTTCGTTAGTGACTCAGGGTGGGGTGGCCGTCAAGCAAAGCAGGAAGAGTCTGAGGTCGTAGAGGAGGCACCTGCAGAAGCGACTTCCAAACGCGGCCGAGGCAAAGGTCGTGGGGGACGTGGGGGACACGGCAGAGATAGAGGCCCCCGCACCGGGAAGAGGGAAGATGACAGGAAGGTTGTCACGGAGGTTCGTACCTTCCCCCTCCGCATTCACGTCGCTAAGCGGGGCACTCAGCCTATTGCAGATAAGGCTGTGCGCACTGAACTTCATAAAGCCATCCGTCAGTTGTTCAAGGGAAACCTTGACAGTGAGACTGAAACCACACCTAAGAATGACGACGACGGGTCGAGAATTTCTATAGGGTGGGTAAGCAGTGGCGGCCGCCGCGGTGGTAAAGCCACTGGAAAGGGTACGCCTTTATCCCTTACTCTTCCCAGTAGAGCTTATAGAGGTTTATGCACAGGTAGCCGTGGTAATCGACCATCTCGGGGGAACTTCCCACCATACATTCATTTCACGTTACAGAAAACGAACCGCGATACACACGACGCTCTCTCGTACATCGCACGGTTTCTTCATGCCAACGTGAAAGACCTAGGAGTTGCCGGAACGAAGGACAAGCGAGGGGTCACTGTTCAGCGTGTCTCTCTGAAGCGTGGTAGCCGAGCCGTTGAGGATGTTTGGAGGATCGCAAGCAGTCAGAACAGTCGAAACCATCCTGAGGATAGCACTATGCGTCGCGGAGACCACGGCGTACGCATAGCTGATTTCAACTATCGAAAGGCACCTCTAGAACTCGGTATGTTGAAAGGTAATCAGTTTGTCATTACCTTAAGGTAAGCGCCTAGCACTTCGGCAAAGCACATGTTAATTCCAGAACGCAGAAACGTTCAAATCGAATCAATGGAAACCCTCGAAAGAGCTATGAGTACCATTAAATATGATGGATTCATAAACTACTATGGTAGGCTACGATATTCATCTCGTCCGTGAACCTCAAGCTGATTGATTTTAGGGATGCAAAGATTTGGAACTGCGTCGATTCCGACCCACCTGATCGGTCTGGCATTGCTTCAGTCAGATTGGCATAAAGCCGTTTCCTTGATCCTCCAACTGAGACACGGAGAACATCCTGAGGTCTGCGCCGCTCGGAAAGCATGGCTAGATGAACGAGATTTGGAGAAGGCACTCCAACTCATGCCAAGGCGACTAGTTGCGGAGCGCGCAGTCCTGGAAAGTTACAAGAAACAGAGAGGCGACACTCGTAATGCTATGGGTGCCCTGTCCACGGTTTGTTCTTCGTGATGAACAGGAGTTTCCGATTTTATGAACGTGACGATAGATCCCACGAAACCTGCGACTTATGTATATTCACGCGTACCAGTCGTACGTCTGGAACGCGATTGTCTCTGAGCGGATCAAGATGTGTGGTGCTGGAAGCCCCGTCGTCGGAGATTTGGTGTATGAAGAGCCGCCGAAGAAAACACAAGAGGAAGCCATAAATCAGGAGGAAGACGAGGGGGCTGATGATCCAGGTCCAGATCCTTTCGATGATCGCTTGATGGTCGTGTGCTCATCACAGTTCTCTAGATGAAGACGTCTCTGGAGGTCGACCCGCGAAAAAACCGTGGGTGCCACCGAAGGTCAAGACTCTGACCGAAGAGGACCTCGCCAAGTATACAATCTTCGATGTAATCATGCCCCTCCCCGGTATCGACGTGGCCTTTCCCGGAGGCATATTAGGGGATCGTTACCGCCAGTTCCTGACAGCAGATGGTCTCGATCCTAACAATTTCCACAGAAAACAAAAGTACGGATCCATCAAGTCCTTCAAACTGTTTGTAGTTTGATGTGCTTTCACACTAGGGATTATTGCTTGGGCGGCTCCTATCGGCACATACTCCACCTCCCTAGGGAACTATCGTGGTCCGTTCTCCGGTACACGGACCCAGACGTTCCCCTCGCTCAGGCCGACGAGGACAAGCTCCTCGGGTTTGATCCTCCGGCGGCGGTCGAGGACGGGAAGTTCATGGCTCTTCAGATTAACCTGAGCCTAGGAACTGCCGCATATGCAACGATGGCTTTACGGGAGGTGACCAAGACGGAAACTAGTTCGCATTATCAGTCGGCTCTGACGCAAGCCTCGGAAGATCAGAAATTCAAAAAACTGGTGGAGAGTGCATCAATGGATGTAGATCCTTCAGCAGACTGATGCTGAACTAGTGGCGGACGTTTATGTTTTGAGGAATAGTTATATTCAGATTCACGCACGATTGGAGGTTGAGGTCTTTATCCGCCCCACCTTCTGTGTCTTGAATGCTGTACCCTACGTCTAGCTTCACCTCTAAAGTGGCTTAGAGTATAGCCGTAAAAAACTGCTAGTCATACAGGGATCCGACGTAACGTCCTATGCTCTTGTAGCCGACTTGTACCAGGCTCCTGCCCAGCCGTCAGTGAACAGACAAGTCAAACCCGATTGGCGCGAGGCAGGGTTTGTACGGTAGCTAGTGGAAATATCCTCTTTAGGGTGTGAGTTGCTGGGAATAAATTGGAGTTCTAAGTATTCTCTGGAGAGCGGTCATGAAACCCGCTGTAATGTTCAATTGACTCCAGCGTCATTATCGGACCCCTTATCTTGATCTACGTCAGTTGCCACCGCTGCTACCAGCGGCGGTTGCCCTCGCTTGCCATAAGTTCCAGATAACAGCATATAATAACAGCGTATAATAAGTACACAGGTGAAGTTTACATTACATGGTGGATGATGATCTCGTCTACAAATCAGTGGATCGACGGCTGGTTGATTGCATAGGCACCCGTAATCTCTCTAGAAGGTCATTGATGATTTCGCGGATATCTTCTCCTGGCCCCTCGTAACCATCATCACGTCGTTTCTCTAAAGACGGAATGACCCGTTTAACCATATCCAGAACTGCCTCCCGATCACTTTCACCGAATAATAGATCCTTGAGCTGCTTGGTAACCTCCGCAAGCGGTTGCAGTAGATTAGCGGAGAGATCCTTTGCATGGCGTCCTGGGACTCGCCCCCAGTCGTCTTCCACGAGTTTCTCCAACAATTTATCGAGAGGGGGGTTATGACCATCGTACTCCGGGAGTGATAGTTGACAAATGTTACAAAAGATACGGAGGGCTTGGTGCGATCCTTCGTGGCGGAAAGGCAGCCAAATGTCCATGGCTCCCCTGAGGTAGGAGTGCCAATCCTTGTCTTCTGACAGGATTTCCGTCATCTTGAGGAATGAAAGCTGGTGGTCAGAACGACGGGTTTCGGTTACGACGCTATGCAATCGCCTGGGGAAGTCGAGTTCCATGAGCTTCTCGCGTAACTCCGTTGACCTGAGCCACCCATGTCGCGCGACCGATACGACGTCGTAGGCTGCCTTCCTAACGCGGAAAGGCTTTGTCTCCTCCATCGCGTCGGACAAAGTCTCGAGGAAGCCAACCTCGGGGAGGCAAGATCCCAGTCGAGGAATATCCCTGATCGCGATGAGGCCGCCATACACGGCTTCATCCTGCCAACCTTCCTGTTCGCTGCAAGCCTTGACGTTCCTCATAATCGCGCTGAATGTGGTCTCTTCCGGGGTTTGGGGTTCCGGTGTCACGGCTCCTTGCGGGTCTGTTTCGCTCCCACGGACGCGGACGTGACCTTGATCGTCTGGTGCATCTGCATCTGCAGTAGCATCCTCTTCCTTCTTTCGTGCACTGAGCCTGAGGAACAGCGCAAATTCCCCATCGTCCATGCCTCCCCCTGAAGCACTCTTCAGGAGCTCGTTTATCCACGCGGCATCTACGAGCGGGAGTGTTGCCTTTTCGACAAGGACAAGAATGATTTCCAGCGCCCTCCTAGTGTGGCGGCGCGGATGACCATGAACCAAGATAACGCGATGGATATGCTCAACCACCATTTTGAAGGTCGAGGCGAGGTAATCGCTACCCCCAATCAATATCACTCAGATATATGGAGGAGCGGAACATACCTTTTGTCGACCCAAATCAAATCCTCCGGATGTAAAGGAAAGTCCATCGCCGCCCCTATGCAAAGAACACAATCCGTAAGAGTCCCGGAGTTCAAAGCCCGTGATTTTTCCAACACTTCGATGAGTTCGCGTAAGGTCTGTAGACGAGTTGGTCGGAACCTTATTGAAGAGTCTGAATCACCACAGAACCAGTAGGGGGCAATGTACGACAGGAATCGCGCCGACATCACAGGTTCTGAGCGATCTGAGCGATCTTTGTGGAGAAGGTATTCGAACACGTCGTCCCCATCCCATTCGCCGCTGTGTTCGTGGAGGAAAAGATCGGGAAGGAGTTCGGGAGGAAGTTTCCCTATAACTTCAAAGCCCTTTGAGATGCCCCAAATGAGCTGTGTGTGATACAGAACGTAGTAGGCGGCAGCGGACTGAAGAGCCTTGAGACGAGCCAACTCGTCGAACCGGGATTCTCGAAGACACTGCATGTACGTGTCACGGAGTCGAATCAACGCAGTCGTGGAGTGATAATGAGATGGCCACTGGAATTCGGAGAATACGGCGGCGACGGCGGAGGCAGCCGAAAAATCGGTCGAGTTCTTTAGCAACCAAAGCCCCGCAGAGGCACTAGAAAAATCCTTCGGGATAAGAGGAACGAAAAGTGGATCGTTCCTCCAGAATGCGGGGTTTGAGAGCGTCATGGGGTAGTGCTTGCCGGAAGTGTCTTCGGCGGCACGATCTGGTGTTTCTGAATCTTCAATGAAGATCTTGCACAAACGTCCGAGGAATCTTGCTATGTAGGCGTGTCCTTTACCCCGTTCGACCCGGAGTAGGAGCGCAGCTACCCTTCGCCTCGCCCAATGTCTCAACCAAACGCGCGCAAGCGCTGTAAATTCTCTCGCCCACGGCAGGACCTTCGAAAGCAGAACGGACAAGGGTGTCTGGAACGGAAAATCGCCCCAAACCGTCGCTGCCACGGCGATGCAGGCGTAAAACACGCAGCCGATAGAAACGGTCACCAGCACCGCGTCTGCGGCGGAAACGTCCAAACCCCATAGGTAGACGACAAGGGCAGCACCGAAAAGGAGGAGGGCAATCTGCAACAGAACGGGCAGTGACTCCATGATCGCATGAAACCCCCACTTCTGAAGTCCTACGAGTTTGGCTTGACGTTCCTTCCCTCGATCGACGATATTCCCCCATGTCGAGGCTCGAGTATAATACAAGATCCACTGTTTCCCTAACATTGCGATGAAGGCCACGAACAGTGTGACGGACAGGCTGGCGAAGAGGATGGACTGAGCTGTGATGACACTGGTAGGGATACTTGAGGCGGGTGCCAGCGGATCGGTTCCACCGAACGAGGTGTTCTGCTGCAATATTCGAAGCAGCAGGACGTTCGTTAAATCGACGGGATTTGGCTGGATTTGTGGAATGAGTTGGGCAATGATCGTGGTAGTAACGGCCGAGAACAATCCCGCCTAGCACACAAAAAGAACCGGGTTGAGGGGTATAAGACGCGCGAAGGGCGTGAACACACTCACAAACAGCAGGGAGGTGTCCAGGTCTCCAGTGTATTGCGAGACCAGATCATTGTCATATTCGTCGGCGACTTTCTTGTAGACGGTCCAAAAATTTGTCGTCGGGTCAACGCCGATCGAAGGGGATTTCAAGCCCGTGATTGCTTTCTCCAACCTAAAGCGGAACGGAGTTGATTCAGTCCGAATGAGCCTTGTTAGAAACCCGGGGAAGACTGACCGAGCGATCCGGTTCTCTTCGCTTTTACGAAACGCTGAAAGCTCTCCTTGGAAGGTGGTAGTGAACCTATCACAATACCAGGTTAATTCGTGCCACTCTGAGAGTCTGGAGTAAACGTACTGAGACATCCTCGCCTCATCGCCTTTGCGCAGCTCCACAACGTTGTCCTTGAGTGCATCTGCGACAATTCTGCCACACTCAGACGCGAGTAAACGGCTGACAAGTGTCGTACTGACCTTGCCAACAGCGCTATGTCATCCTCTCGTCTCGATTGTCCACCGATGGTCGGATCTGTGGTGCTGGTGGGCATTTAAGTAGTTTCCCGAGTTCGAGAAAAAGCCCGTATTAGCATACCTTTGAGCACAGCCGACAGAGGACTGCTGAGGAGATTGTTGGCCGGTACCAGCACAACTGGTATGATCTAGCTTCGGCTCCATCTGACCAAATCGCCACGATCACTTGTAGGATGGGGCTCTTGAATGTCTGGTGGATTTGTACCGAGGTGTCCCCGGTTTGGAAGGGGGAGGAGGGTTGGTTCGTTTTCGGTGCGTCATAAAAGACGCCCGACCTTTGACAAATATTCGATTTTTGCCTTGTTTTTCGAGCTTCGTGCTGCGAGCGACGAATACTCTCGTGCTATTGCTCTGAACCTCACGCGGAAACACAAGGCAATGGCTCGGGCTATCTCTGCGACCACCCTTACGCCCCACAGCCGAGTCAATGAATGACAGCTCGGTCTCACCGGAGCCCTGAATCTGGAACTCGATCCTGCTGTTATCACCGGTACTGGATCCGGAACGACCACTGTCTTATGCCTCTACTTCTGGAAGCGAATTGTGATAAGATTTGCCTGGCCATCTCGCCGCTTAGCGAGCTTGAGGTAGATCATGTATGGCGAAGGTTCGCGTTCACTGATGTTCCAAATCTCCCCGTCAAGTTTCGGTACCTAGGCTCGCTTTTTCACCAAGGAGCTTGAGCTACCTGCTGTAGCCATGAGCAGTGGCGTATGAGACGCTTGAGAGGGCTCTACATGAAATGTGCGTTTCGCATCCATACCATATGCGCTCGTATTTTCTCATGGGGCTTGCAGGATGCAAACGAAAACTCCAGGTGATTTTCACGTCTCCACAAAGGATGCCTCTGGAAAACGGTGGCTTTGTGGCATTTCTCAAAGAGCCCCGATGGTGCTGCCGCATTCTCTCCGTGGTCACGGGAAAGGCTCGCTATATCGACCTCTGATCAAATCACTGCAAGGTCGTAGGTTTCCAGATCATCGAGCCTTCTATCTGTGGTAAGAAAGGATCCCACATCCTTGACGCACTGGAAGGGAATTGAGCAGGGTTTGAGGGTTGGGCGACGACCGCATTCGGATCGCGGTCAGATTGCAGGTAGGTTCCCAGCGATCGTCCCCACCCAACCAGTGATTAACCCTATACCTTCCAGTTCATTGAATGCCCATCTTGGCAATCAAAACCGAATAAACTCCTTCCCTTTCGTTTGGTCTCATGTATTTAAGATTTTTACGAAGGATCACTCAGCAAGGTACTAACCTATCACCAGAACGAAGTTGGCGTACGAAATGGCGAAAAACGTGCGAAAGTTCCTAGAGGTGCGTTGACAGCCCATGGGGTCTTTCACCTTTGCATCTGACGTAACTACCCCAGACAGTGTGAGACGATGAAAGACTCACGGTTCAGTTGGGAAGGCGCATTGTTAAGCACGATGTACCTCACCCGCCTGGTCCGGTTTTTTGCTGCCTCATGACAGCCTAGAATTTTCGTGAAACAGTTATCTACCACTACGATTCCGTCGTCGTTGCCAGCCACTGCTAGCTCAATTTCTCCTTTTTTTTTGTTTTTTGGTGGAGTTCGCACCCTACTGGGTTAGCTCAATTTCCCAGAATTGTGGGTCCAATACCACGTGACTCGGCAATTCAATTCAATTCCACATCTCCGTTTACTTCCGTCGCGGTTGTCACCACTACTGTTCTCTTTTGTCACAAATTGCAGATACCATTACAGTTAGTAGTTGCATGAAGTTTTACATTGTGTGATATGCGGTGAAGACGGCAGTCTAATCTACCAACGATAAGTGGATCGACGTCTGGTCGATGGTGGCGTGGACGACTGTAATTTTTCTATAAGACCGTTGACCATACTACGGACGTCTTCTCCTGGACCCCCGTAACCATCATCGCGTCGCATCTCCAATGACGGAATAACCCGTTCGACCATAGCCAGAACTGCCCTCCGATCACTTTCGTTGAACGATAATTCCTTGAACTGCTCAGTGACCTCCACGAGCGGTTGCAGCCGATCAGCAGTAAGACCGTGGACAGTGCGTCCTGGAACTCTCGCCCACTCGTCTTCCAGTCGTTTTTCTAAGGAATCGTCGACGGGAAGGGGGCTGGGACTGTCGTGCTCGGGGAATAACAGTTCGCCAACGTTAGCAAGGATGCTGAGGACATGCTCGGGTTCCTCATGACGGAAGGTCAGCCAGATTTCCATGGATCTCCTGAGGTAGGAGTGCCAGGATCTGTCCCCCGACAGGATTTCCATCATCACGAGGAATGACTGCTGGTACTCGGAACGGGCGATTTCGGTTACAACGCTGTACAATCGTCTGGGGAAGTTTAGATCTTCGAGCTTCTCGCGTAACTCCGTTGACTTGAGCCACCCATCTCGTGTGACCAGCACGACATCGCAGGCTGCTTTCCTAACACGGAAAGGTTTGCTCTTGCCCATTGCATCATGCAACATCTGGAGAGTGTCTGCGTCGAAGGGGGAAGATCCCAGTTGACAAATATCCCTGATAGCGACGAGACCACCGTACACGGCTTCGTCCTGCCAACCGCCCTCCCTTACGACACAAATCCCGATGTTCTTCAAAATCTTGCCGAAAAGGATGTTTTCTGGGGTGGAAGTTTCCGATGTCACGGCGCCTCCAAGAGGATGTGGGTCTACCTCGCGTCCTTGAACGTGGATGTGATCTTGGCCAGACGGTGTTCCCGCATCCGCCGTAGCATCGTCTTCCTTCTTTCGTGCACTGAGCCTGAGGAACAGGGCAAATTTTTCATCGTCCATGTCTCCCCCTGAAGCACTCTTCAGAAGCTCGTTTATCCACATGGCATCGACGAGCGGGAGTGTCGTCTTTTCGACAAGGGTAAGAAGGACTTCCAGTGCCCTTGTGGTATAGCGATTCCGACGACCATGATCCAAGACGACGCGATGAATGTGCTCAACTATCATTCTGAAGGTCGAAACGAGATAATCGCTATCCCCAATCAATACCACTCGGGATGCACGAAGGAGCGGAACACACCTTTTGTCGACCCGAATCAGATCATCCGGATGCAAAGGAAAGTCCATCGCCGCTCCTACGCAGAGCACACAATCCGTAAGAGTCGCCGGGATCAACGCTTCGGATTCTTCTAACACTTTGATGAGTTCGTGTAGGGTCTGTAAACGACTGGGTCGGAACTTTATGGAAGAATCTGAATCGCCACAGAACCAGTAGGGGGCAATGTACGACAGGAACCGCGCCGACGTTACAGGTTCTGAGCGATCTTCGGTGCGGAGAAGGTATTCGAACACGTCGTCTCCACCCCATTTGTCGCCGTGCTCGTGGAGGAAAAGATCGGGAGGGAGATCGGAGAGCCCTAACTCAACCTCGAGGTTTTTTGAGGTGCTCCAAATGAGCTGTGTATGATACAGGACGTAGTAAGCGGCAGCGGACTGAACAGCCTTGAGACGAGTCGACTCGCTGAACTCGGGCGCTCGAAAACACTCCATGTACGTGTCACGGAGTCGAATCAACGCAGTCGTGGAACGATAATGAGATGGCCACTGGAATTCGGAGAATACGGCGGCGACGGCGGAGGCAGCCGAAAAGTCAGTCGAGTTCTCCAACAACCAAAACCCTGCGGAGGCGGCAATATCCTTCGGGATGGGAGAAGCGAAAA
>MU118070.1:41022-90207 GCA_014904855.1 Thelephora ganbajun
TCGCCACAGAACCAGTAGGGGGCAATGTACGACAGGAACCGCGCCGATGTTACAGGTTCTGAGCGGTCTTCAACGCGGAGAAGGTATTCGAATACGTCGTCCCCATCCCATTTGTCGCCGTATTCGTGGAGGAAAAGATCGGGGGGGAGATCGGAGAGCCCTAACTCAACCTCGAGGTTTTTTGAGGTGCTCCAAATGAGCTGTGTATGATAGAGGACGTAGTAAGCGGCAGCGGACTGAACGGCCTTGAGACGAGTCGACTCGCTGAACTCGGGCGCTCGAAAATACTCCGTGTACGTGTCACGGAGTCGAATCAGCGCAGTCGTGGAATGATAATGAGATGGCCACTGGAATTCGGAAAATACGGCGGCGACGGCGGAGGCAGCCGAAAAGTCAGTCGAGTTCTCCAACAACCAAAACCCTGCGGAGGCGGCAATATCCTTCGGGATGGGAGAAGCGAAAACCGGATCATTCCTCCAGAATGCGGGGTTTGAGAGCGTCATGGGGTAGTACTTGCTGGAAGCGCCTTCTGCGGCATGATTTGGCGTTTCTGACCCTCCAATGAAGATCTTGCACAAACGCTCGAGGAACCTTGCCACGTAGGCGCGTCCTTTACCCCGTTCGATCCGGAGCAGGAGCGCAGCTGCCCTTCGCCTCACCCAATGCCTCAACCAAACGCGCGCAAGCGTGATGAATTCCTTCGTCCACGGCAGGACCTTCGGGAGTAGAACGGACAAGGGTGTCTGGAACGGACAACCGCTCCAGATTGTCGCTGCCACGACGATGCAGGCGTAAAACACGCAGCCGATAGAAATGGCCACCAACACCACATCTGCGGCGGAAATGTCCAAATCCCACAGGTAGACGACAAGGGCAGCACCGAAAAGGAGGAGAGCAAACTGCAACATGACGGGCAGTGACTCCATGATCAGGTGCAATCCCCACTTCTGGAGTCCTACGAGTTTGGCTTGACGTTCCTTCCCTCGGTCGACGATATTTCCCCATGTCGAGGCTCGAGTATAATACAGGATCCACTGTTTTCCCAACACCGCGATGAAGGCCACAATCAAGGTGATGGACAAACTGGCGAAGAGGATGGTCTGAGCTCTGACGACACTGGTGGGGACACCTGAGACGGGCGCCAGCGGATCGGTTCCATCGAACGAGGTGTTCTGCTGCAATATTCGAAGCAGCAGGGCGTTCGTCAAATCGACGGAATTTGGTTGGAGTTGTGGAATGATTTGGGCAATGACCTGGGAAGTAACGGACGAGAACAAACCCGCCTAGCACACGCAAAGAACCGGGTTGAGGGTAAGACGCGCAAAAGAGCAAACGCGCTCACAAACAGCAGGGAGGTGTCTAGGTCTCCGACATATTTTGAGACCAAGTCGTTGTCATGTTCGTCGGCAACTTTCTTGTAGGCAGTCCAAAAATTTGTGGTCGGGTCGACACTGAGCGAAGGAGGTTTCAAGCCCGTGATTGCTTTTTCCAACCTAAAGTGGAACAGAGCTGACTCAGTCCGAATGAGCCTCGTTAGAAACCCGGGGAAGACTGACCGAGCGATCCAGTTCTCTTCGCTTTTGTGAAGTGCTGAAAGCTCTCCTTGGAAGGTGGTAGTGAATCTGCGACAATGCCACGTTAGTGCGTGTCACTCTGAGGGTCTGGCGTGAACGTACTGAGACATCCTCGCCTCATCGTCTTTGCGCAGCTCCGCAACGCTGTCCTTGAGTGCATCTGCGACAATTCTGCTATACTCAGACGCGGGTAAACGATTGATATACATCCGATACTGACCTTGCCAACCGCGCTATGTCATCCTCTCGTCTTGGATGTCCATCGATGGCTGCATCTGTGGTGCTGGTGGGCATTTAAGTAGTGGTCCGAGTTCAAGAAGAAAACCTGTATTAGCATGCCTTCGAGCACAGCCGACAGAGGATTGATGAGGTGACGGTCTACCGCCACAACTATTATGATCCGACGCGATCGAGGCCGGACTTTGACGAAAAGTCGAAACATCTGCCTCCGCCCCACAACTAGCCGGAATCGGAGAGGAGCTGGTAGCCTCCATGATGGTACCGCGGGGGATCTAGTGAGGAGGACCTCACTGTAACTTCGACTCTTGAATAGAGACGCACGAGGAGAGCACGCCGGGCGTTGGCTTTCTTTAGAAATGCCCCATGTTCCCGACTATTATTAGCTTCCGCCTTCGACGGGATGTTCTTGAAATAACTTAGCTACGGGCGCATTACTCGCTAATGTGTGATCAACTCTCCGCAATTAGCAACATTCATTTCGCTACTCGAAACTGCGGCCCGAAGAAACGATATCTCGAGACCAGTACCCAGCGCGGCTATTGGAGGCGAATATCACTTCGCACCTGGCGGTTGGGCCCAATGGTGAATCTCGTTGCTTGTGCTTATGGTTTCGGTGGTCCCGTGAAATGAGCCCCAAGCTTTTCCAAGCAGACGTATCGAAAACCAGAATGATTCCGGTTGACGCGCAATGATGGGCGCTGAAATTGAAACGCTGATCGTCCTCACGTTTCCCCACATTTTGACTCTACAATCGTTATAAGTCAGGTTTACTGTTGTCTAGCGACGATTATCGACGACACTATTAATCGCTCGTGCCATAGCTGTGCCTATGTCCCTCAGCCACAATCCGTCAACGTAGGCAGACGTCGTCTGTTCTCAGGTTTCGCCGAAAGGTTGAGAATTGCTGAGACTGAATGATATTTATTGAGACTAAACGATGTTCGACCTCCGGGAGAAGCCATATCGCACACGAATCCAGTATCACACCGCGGCCCAACGAGAAGGTAATCAATTCGATGATGATAAAAGCGCCAACCTGTTCCGACTGCAGGTCAGTCTCACGCGATTGTGGGTGGGAGAGGTGGGCGAGTGACCTTGACAACAAACAACTGTTGGTGAATAGCAGTCCTCAAGGCCCTTTCCGTGGCCTTTCGGGGGATCGGTGGATAAGGGAAGGGCGGACCTGTGGTAACTTGGACGTGAGGGGGAGGGGTGGTGGACGCAGGGGGACAGTGTCACTAGGAATGGCTTGACGAACAAATGTGGACGTGGGAGGGAATGAGACTGGGGAGAAGGATCAAAGACTCAGGTCAGGGAGAGATGTGTCTTGAGAGAGTGAGGATTCGTTGTTGGCGGCATTTACTTGCTGTCTGAACGGCGACAACTCCTGAGCAGGATGTCCAAGAAACCTCGGGGAAAGACCTGGTACGAAATGTCTGTCCTTTATTCATTAACTGCAGATTGTCAGGAAACGTAGCAAGCGCGGGGGAGAGATCTTCAGCGGTGTCCGGAACGGGTTTCAGGCCCGCCGGCGTCTACAGATAACCCAAGCTTCATTTCGTTTACGGCCGCTATTCCAAGGCGGCATGGCAGGAATGCCTTCCTCATCGGGCGAAATGCCCTACAGAGTCGTTGTCAACGCTAAACACGCCGAGAAGGAAGAGATGATAAGAGAGACCGCCGCTCTCACAACCAGAGAACTGTCCAACGAGGAACAACGTATCACGGCTTCTAGCGGTATGTACGTCCCGTCTTGGCGGTCCTCTTGTTTTGTTCTGATGCGTAACTGCAGCGGGAGCACGAGCTCAGGACGAGACGAACTACGTTACGGAAGATGTGTGGTTAGCTGCGCTAATTTCACATGGACTAACTTACACCAAATTCTTACTATCGCACAACACGGCGACCCTCTTCCATAACCTCTTCGACTGCCCTGTTGAGAGTATACCCGTTACTCACATCGACCCTGAACTTGACGTGTTACCCAAAGACTGGTCCACAACAACCAGCAGCAATACCCCGCTTCCAAAGAGTTGGACAAGCTGCTGTATGGAAAGAGGTGGGGGTACGACGCCGGCGCGATGGCAGGTTGATCTGTCGGAATACAGCTGATTGGTGAGAGATGGAAAGATGAGGAGGTTGTTGAGATGGTGAGGGTTGTGGACGCCGCATTGAGCGAGAGGGGATTCTTGCGCAGTAAGGTCAAGGTGTCTTGATCTCACCCAGGGATGAAACGCCTTTCTACGTCGCTTCCAGCTTTCTTCTTGGCCTTGTCCGCACTGACGGGACAATTCAAGCTCACTCGTTCGAACACATCGAGCTGCTGTTCAGGTGCGACAACGCTGATGCCATGTGAGCTTGTCGAGTGTTGGACCCCACTAATGGTTGTGGGCCCAGGTTTGGTGTAACTGGACCGGATCCCCGACCACCTGATGGCGTTCATGAACGTTGGGTAGCTTTGACTTGGCCGATTGCCTACCAGTCCGTTAGTGATGGGCTCACATTAACCTCTCACATTCATTTTCAAGTTTACCCAGGATGGAGCAGGTGCTCCGAAGTTCGTGGATTCGCTGGCAATGGTGAAGGTTGTTGAGTGTTGGGCTCGAGGGCAAAAGGTGTAGGGTTACGTGCGACAGAAGCAGGGGATGGGTATATGTATAGTATCCCTCATAGCCATCCACGATGTACAGCCAGGGTTGCAGAAGTGTGCTGCGACGAGTGTAAGAACAGGCGCCGACCACGACCACCCCTCATCGCGTTCTGTCTCTCCCCCGAGAAGCCTCAGCGAGAGGCTTCCACCCGAATTCTTCGAAAACGCAAAACGTGTTTGAGTTTTGGCCAAAAAAAAAAACAGTGCTCCTCACCACCTGTACTGAGAAGTCATCTGAATTCGATGGAGATTACATGGCATAGCCAACAATAGCAGCCAGCCGCGGGGTATATGTGTGGGATTTGGCGCCGTCGCGTAGAGACTTCACCTCGTCCGTCTGGTCCCAGAATGCAGTGGTTCAAAAAGTTCAAGAAATCTCGCCAACCTTCCCAACACCCGATGCCTTTGGGGACCCCTACCCTCGGCATCAACCCAGATCCGGCCCCAGACATTGGACCTGAAGGTGTGTTACATTCAGTGAAACCTACCAACTGACGAGGTTGATGTCGCCACTGCAGCAGGTGTAAGCAATGAAGGGAACTCTCGGGTTGTATCTCGAGATAGGAGTTTGGATCGACGACTTCGCGTATCGGGTACTTCAACTCCAACTCATGGGCATGAGGACGGTGTTACACGTGGGTACATTTTATTACAACTGGCGGGACCAATATCCATGATCCTGATAGTGCTACCCAAACGAGAACACGAACGACAAGTCCCCTCGAACGCCTCAAGCGAGAAGTCCAGCCACAGCATTCCTGATCTCTCCTCCGCTGAGAGGCCATCGGAAGTTCAGAATCGGGTGGAGTACAAAGGCCGGGGAACGGTCACCGGGCGACCACAAGAGGCACCTCCTGAACCCACACCCGAGAATGATCATACCGGCAAATACGCACATGACGCTGTCCAGTCGGGAGGGTCTGAGGGTGAGTGTCAGTGCCCCGGTAGTATCTTAGCTTGGATTGACCTCCACTAGTTGTCGAGAGAGGCGGGAAAGACACGGCGCTTGGGGCTGCTGCCATTCACGTTGATGTCCCAAAGGGGCCCGCAGAGGGATTCGGTTCTCTCAAAACCCTCCTAGGGACCATCTCCGCAGCTTACGTCAATTACAAAGTTCGCTTGCAACCCTCTTCTCAAAATTCCTCTTTGATGAACCCACCTGCAGGAAGCCGTCGCTGTCAGAAACAAGATTGAAGACCTCCTGTCACGTATAGAAGTACTGGAAGTGCGTTTTGCAACACCTCCAGGAAACGTGGTAGAACAGAAGCGCCGGAGGGAAGTGATACGGTATGTCGTTATTCCCCCTTCAGACTCAATATTAAGTTCCCCCTCAGCAAGTTCGGGTGCATCGAAGGACAGCTGCGGTCTCTGTCCGAGAAACCTGGGCTGTGGCGACTCGACGAACACGTTCAAGACAACGAAGATGTTTCCGGACTCCTCGAAGATACACGGGAGACTATATCCGATTACCAGGTTCGTTCATGACTCTGTCATCCTTGTCGGTGCTGACAAGGGCGACAGATGGAGCAACAAGTGGCAATGCACGAACAAGCATGCAAGCTAGTAGTGAGTGTTCCCATTTTGCGTCGCAGTAAATGAGCTAACCTCTCTCAACAGAATCATGGTCAGAACGGCTCCCGTTTTCACTGACGGTCGCCTGACATGAGCCTCCAACAGCTGAAGCGTCTGTCCTCAACAATTTCCGCTGTGCACAGGGGGCTGAGTATCGCCATGGCGATCGCAGAGGTTGCTTCAAGGGAACTCGCACAGCTGTTCTGGACCAGATCGAGCTCTGGACACGGGACTCTGGCAAGCCCCCTCTCTACTGGTTGAACGGGCTAGCGGGAACGGGGAAGAGCACTATCGCGCAGACGACTGCTGAGAGGATTTTCGCAGATGGGCAGCTCGGGGCGTCCTTCTTTTGCTCGCGAGACTTCGAGGATCGGAGAAACCTCCACTTCATCTTCCCCACCATCGCCGTTCAGCTGGCACGCAGGTACACCGAATTTCGGTCGATCTTTGTCCCGCTGGTACAGTCAGATCCGGCAATCGCCTACGAATCCCTGTACACCCAGATGAGAAAATTGATCGTCGAGCCCCTCAAGGAATCCGCCATCTCGACCGTGATCGTAATCGATGCTTTGGACGAATGCAAGGACGAGGAACCCGCTTCAGCAATCCTGACCGTCCTTGGACAGTTTGTATCCGAGATCCCCAAGGTCAAGTTCTTCCTTACTGGTCGTCCGGAGCCCCGGATCCGGAGAGGCTTTGGACTCCCGCTACTGGCAGAAGCGACCGACGTGTTTGTCCTCCACGAGGTCGAGCCAAACCGAGTCGACAGCGACATACAATTGTTCTTCAGACGCAGTTTCCTGGAAACCGCAGATCACCAGGGTGGATTAGATGGCTGGCCGACCAAAGAGCAGCTGAACCTACTTTGCGAGCGGGCAGCGGGGCTGTTCGTCTATGCCGTGGCAACGGTCAAGTTCATCGACAACAGGAACAGCAATCCCAAGAAACAGCTGGATCGCCTCCTACAGTTACCGAAGAGTACTGCCTACGAGGGGATGACCAAATTCAAGGCGAACACGACGCTCGACTCGCTCTACACGTCAATTCTTCAGGAGGCCTTCGGTGACGACCACCCAGTGAATGACCCCAAGGTCCAGTCTGTACTCGGTGCTGTGATCCTGGCTGCGAATCCCCTTTCTCCATCCACCATCAGCACACTCCTGAGCTTCGATATCGAAGATATATTTCCCCTCTTGTCATCGATTCATTCGCTCCTTACCCTCCAGGAGGACACCGACCAGCCTGTTCGGCCCTTCCACAAGTCGTTTCCCGACTTCATCGTCGATCCAACAAGGTGCATCAACGAAAGATTCCGCGTTTCTCCTCCCAGTCACCATCCAGAACTTTTGGTTGGCTGTCTCAACCTAATGAACCAAACGCTAAAGAAGAATATGTGCAAGCTCCCGGACGCTGTTACGAACTCCGAAGTCCCCGACCTGCGCGAGAGGACCGACCGATACATCGACTCCGCTTTGCAATATGCCTGCAAGTCATGGCACAAGCACCTCGTCGACAAGCACACGGTCCGAACACCCAAGATTGCTTCTGCCCTCCATCGGTTCCTGGAGAACAAGTTCATGTTCTGGCTGGAGGTGCTCAGCGTCCTCGGTGCCGCAAGGGAGGCAATTGATGCATTGGACGTGGTTATAAAGTCGCTGAAGGTGTGTCAGGTTTTTACGCTTGATGTCTTGCCAAATTTTTCTGAGGCTGGGTCCAGGCGTCACCGACCCTTGAGCTGGCCAACGACTGCTTTCGTTTCGTGACAGGGTTCTTCGAAGTCATCGAGGAATCCGCCTTGCATATCTATCACTCAGCTCTGCCTGCGTCCCCTCAAAAGTCGATGGTGCGGAAACTGTACGAGCGATACGCCAATCCAATGGCAAGAATTGTGCACGGGCTACCGGACTCGTGGGATCCAGCTATTGTGACCATGCAATATTCTTGTATGACTGCTGCGTGGTCGCCGTGCGGCAGGTTCATCGCAATTTCCGAAGGCAGATTAAGGACGGGAATTTTGGATGCAGCAACTCTCAAGCGGCTCACCACCCTCGAATTCCCGGAGGGTCACACTCATGAACTCGTTTTCTCTCCGGATGCTCGTTTGTTAATGAGCTTCAACGTCAACCCAGCGAGATTTATTAGTTGGGACCTTCAGACGGGTGTTCTTGTCAGTGCCATCTCCCCGGAGCAATGGGATAAAGACACAGTATGCTTCTCGATCACATATTCTGCGTGTGGAACGATGTTTGGGGTTTTAATCCGTAGGCTCGGTGCTTTTGCCGTTCGCACCTACAACGTTCACTCCGGCACACACATATACTCCCATCCAGTCGAAGGCAAGGTCGTAGGCGATATTCGGACTCACGACGGATGTCTTCGATTTGCTACCATAAAGTCAGGGTCCATCATGACGTGGGAAGTCGGGTTCACCTCAAGAAACGCACCGACAGAGATTGAGTCTCTGCCTCTCCCAGACAACTTTCTCCACAACTCGCACGCACGCACGTTCCACCCCACCCTCTCCCGGCTCGCATTCACCCATTCGGAGAGAATCTTTGCATGGGATACTCGACATTCCAAATTCCTCCTGAGTGAAGATGCCAAACACCCTTGCGGGATTTCCTTCTCCTCTGATGGTCGCTTCTTCATATATGGAACAATACCTTCGGCAATTCATCTCTGGAAGGAGTCTCCCACCGGTTATATCCTTCACCAGAAGCTTAATTGCGAGACAGGGATTTCCGGTCTCCTTATCTCCCCAAATAGGGGGTCAATCTTCGTTTTTGGTACGATGGCAATTCAGCTATCGCGTACAATGGATTCGACTACCTCTTCCCCCCGCAAGCAGATCCGCCGGGGGTTCACCGTGGAATTCTCCCTGGATGAAACGTTGGCGGCAGTCGCAGGGTTGAGGGGCAAGACCATCACTATTCTCAACCTTAAGTCTAGTGACCCGCTGTCGACCATCGACACAGGCATGGTGGTTCATGGTCAGAGGGCGGCTGGGGACACTGTCGTCGCCTTTAATGACGAAAAGGTTGTCACTTGGAACCTACCTACACGGGGCCGTGTCCCTAACACGAAGGCTATTCAAACGGCAACGATCGGTTGTCCAGGAATGGGCCTCTTGCGATCTGTATCGATATCCCCCGATCTCCACAGCATTGCCATCGCGGTGGACACTTCCTTGCACCTACACGACGTGCCTACCGGACGATGTCTTGTATCCGTGCCCATCCATGGGAAAGGTTTCAGACGCCCCTGGTTCACCTCGGACGGACGCCAAGTCTGGTGTATTGTAGATGAAGGCGAAGCAAACGGGTTTACAATTTTCAGGGACAGCAAATCTGGCGTCGTCAAGCTGGAGCATCTAGAGCCAACTAACCAACCACCAAGTACGCCCCCCTGGCTACCCTCTCGTGGCTACCAGATTTTGGATGACGGGTGGATACTCGGCTCCAGTGGGAAGCGACTCTTACGGTTGCCCCCCCTTTGGCGGTCGTCGGATACGGCTCGTAGGACATGGAGTGGGCGGTTTCTTGCGTTGTCGCATCGTGAACTACCAGAGGCTGTCATTCTAGAGTTGGAAGAGTGACTCACGATCAACATTTCCCTTCCTCTCCCACACATCCCCTTTCTATCCTCCACTATCCAACGCGTCTCGTTCACTTCGGACGTTAGCCCCAGTGAAAAACCGAGCGACGGAGCTGTTGGGATTACCCAGAGCCGTTGGGAATTGCCCGTCCGGAAATTCATCGACCAAAATCTAGCACGTACGACTGGGAACTGCGCGGGACGAGTTTGAAAACGGCAGTAGATGTCAGTAGATTGTAATAGATTCGAATAGATCTCAATACGGCTTGCAGTTCTACCGGAATCGAGAGAGAACGAGAATTATCCATTCGCATCAAGGCAGGTCAAGACACATCTAATAGGATTTACTGTACACTCGGGTCACCCTCCCCCTCGATACCACTTGCGCCACACCCATCCACACCCTGGGGCCTCTCCTGGCGGGCCTACGGCCCATCCGCCGACGCCTACAATACACTGAAGACAGAACGAAAGCTGTGTGGATGCGCCCTGTTCAGAATTCGACTCCGGTGGAAGCGTGATGTCAAATAAATGTAGTAGTAGTAGCGGTAATAATAATGACATACAAACTTCTTGGCCTGGGCCGTATATTTCTAATCGAGATAACAAAGTGTGAGATGAGATGAGATGAGATGAGATGAGATGAGATGGGAAGGGAAGGGAAGGGAAGGGAAGGGAAGGGAGAATGTTGCGTACCGCCTTCGCAGAACGAGGAAGACCTTTCCAATGTTCTTCGAAGTTGTTGTGTGGAACGTCCTGGTCACCCCCCCTCCATTCCTCGTAGCATACATATAGTCATCGAAGTAACATGAATAGATCCACTGTGGGAAATCGCGCGCATTATCAGCAGTGCATACCAGTACCATCGCGTATGAACTTGAATTTTTGTTATTGATGGATCGGTACACATTTTCACTGAATATCTTGCGTACTGCTCCGCAGTACCATCGCGATTGATCGTGACACGCCGATGTACTTCCCAAATCACGAACCATGGTACCCCCCACCAGCGGACCCCGCCACGTTTTTTTTTTTTTTTTGAATCAGCCCATCGAGGCTCTGGTATTCATCAACTACTTAATACATGTGACCCCGCCACGTGATGTCAGTGTGGACCTGTGTGACCGAGAGTGTGACCGGGTCATCAATCGTTGGTAAACTCACCGGTTGCTAAAGCTGAAGTTTTATGCAAAAAACTTGCATGAAGTTTTACATTGTTTACATTGTGTGGTATGTGGTGAAGACGGCAGTCTAATCTACCAACGATAAGTGGATCAACGTCCGGTCGACTACGGCGCGGACAACTGTAATTTTTCTACAAGACCGTTGACCATACTACGGACGTCTTCTCCTGGACCCTCGTAACCATCATCGCATCGCCTCTCCAATGACGGAATAACCCGTTCGACCATAGCCAGAACTGCCCTCCGATCACTTTCGTTGAACGATAGTTCCTTGAACTGCTCGGTGACCTCCACGAGCGGTTGAAGCCGATCAGCAGTAAGATCGTGGACAGGGCGTCCTGGGACTGTTGCCCATTCGTCTTCCAGTCGTCTTTCTAAGGAATCGTCGAGAGAGGGGTTGGAACCGTCGTGCCCGGGTAGTAATAGCTCGCCGGCGTTAGCGAGGATGCTGAGGACGTGTTCGGGTTCCTCATGACGGAAGGTCAGCCAGATTTCCATGGATCTCCTGAGGTAGGAGTGCTAATATCTGTCCTCCGACAGGATTTCCATTATCACAAGGAATGAGCGCTGGTATTCGTAACTGGCGATTTTGGTTACAACGCTGTGCAATCGTCTGGGGAAGTCGAGATCCATGAACTTCTCGCGTAACTCCGTTGACCTGAGCCACCCATGTCGCGCGACCGATACGACGTCGTAGGCTGCTTTCCTAATGTGGATGGGCTTGTCCTCCTCCATCGCGTCGAACAAAGTCTGGAGGAAGCCATCCTCATGAGGGTATGATCCCAGTCGAGGAATATCCCTGATCGCGATGAGGCCACCGTACACGGCTTCGTCCTGCCAGCCTCCTTCCTGTTCACTGCAAGCCTTGATGTTCTTCATAATCGTGTTGAACAAGGTCTCTTCTGGGGTTTCAGCTTCCAATGTCGCAGCTCCCCCGGAAGATCGTGGGCCTGTTTCATGTCCTTGGACGTAGACGTAATCTTGGCCGTCTAGTGTTTCCGCATCTGGCATAGCGCCCTCTTCCTCCCTCCGCGCACTGAGCCTGAGGAACAAGGCAAATTTTTCATCGTCCATGTCTCCCCCTGAAGCACTCTTCAGAAGCTCATTTATCCACGTGGCATCTACGAGCGGGAGTGTCGTCTTTTCGACAAGGGTAAGAAGGATTTCCAGTGCCCTAGTAGTGTGGCGTCTCTGACGACCATGATCCAAGACGACGCGATGAATGTGCTCAACCACCATTTTGAAGGTCGGGACCAGATAATCGCCATGGCTATCCACAATCAATACCACTCATGATGTATGGAGGAGCGGAGCACACCTTTTGTCGACCCGAATCAGGCCATCCGGATGCAAAGGAAAGTCCATCACCGCCCCTACGCAGAGCACACAATTCGTAAGAGTCCCAGGGTTCAAAGCCCGTGATTTTTCCAACACTTCGATGAGTTCGCGTAAGGTCTGTAGACGACTCGGTCGGAACCTTATGGAAGAGTCTGAATCGCCACAGAACCAGTAGGGGGCAATGTACGACAAGAATTGCGCCGATGTCACGGGTCCTGAGCGGTCTTCGATGTGAAGAAGGTATTCGAACACATCGTCTCCACCCCATTTGTCGCCGTGTTCGTGGAGGAAAAGATCGGGAGGGAGATCAGAGAGCCCTAACTCAACCTCGAGGTTTTTTGAGGTGCTCCAAATGAGTTGTGTGTGATAGAGGACATAGTAAGCGGCAGCGGACTGAACAGCCTTGAGACGAGTCGACTCGTTAAACTTGGGCGCTCGTAAACACTCCATGTACGTGTCGCGGAGTCGAATCAACGCAGTCGTGGAACGATAATGAGATGGCCACTGGAATTCTGAGAATACGGCGGCGACGGCGGAGACAGCCGAAAAGTCAGTCGAGTTCTCCAACAACCAAAACCCTGCGGAGGCGGCAATATCCTTCGGGATGGGAGAAGCGAAAAGTGGATCGTTCCTCCAGAATGTGGGGTTTGAGAGCGTCATGGAGTAGCGCTTGCTGAAAGCGCCTTCTGCGGCATGGTTCGGCGTTTCTCCAATGAAGATCATGCACAAACGTCCGAGGAACCTTGCCATGTAGGCGCGTCCTTTACCCCGTTCGATCCGGAGCAGGAGCGCAGCTGCCCTTCGCCTCGCCCAATGTCTCAACCAAACGCGCGCAAGCGTGATGGATTCCTTCGTCCATGGCAGGAGCTTCGGGAGTAGAACGGACAAGGGTGTCTGGAACGGACAACCGCTCCAGATTGTCGCTATCACGACGATGTAGGCGTAAAACGCGCAGCCGATAGAGGTGACCACCAACACCACATCTGCGGCGGAAATGTCCAAATCCCATAGGTAGACGACAAGGGCAGCACCGAAAAGGAGGAAAGCAACCTGCAACATGATGGGCAGTGACTCCATGATCAGGTACAATCCCCACTTCTGGAGTCCTACGAATTTGGCTTGACGTTCCTTCCCTCGGTCGACGATATTCCCCCATGTCGAGGCTCGAGCATAATACAAGATCCACTGTTTTGCCAACATCGCGATGAAGGCCACAATCAAGGTGATGGACAAACTGGCGAAGAGGATGGCCTGAGCTCTGACGACACTGGTGGGGATATTTGAGACGGGTGCCAGCGGATCGGTTCCATCGAATGAGGTGTTCTGCTGCAATATTCGAAGCAGAAGGACGTTCGTCAAATCGACGGAATTTGGTTGGAGTTGTGGAATAATTTGGGTAATAACCTGTGCAGTAACGACCGAGAACAAACCCGCCTAGCACACAAAGAACCGAGTTGAGGGGTAAGACGCGCAAAAGGCGTAAAGCCGCTCACAAATAGCAGGGAGGTATCCAGGTCTCCGACATATTTTGAGACCAAGTCGTTGTCATGTTCGTCGGCAACTTTCTTGTAGGCGGTCCAAAAATTTGTGGTCGGGTCGACACTGAGCGAAGGGGGTTTCAAGCCTGTGATTGCTTTCTCCAACCTAAAGCGGAACGGAGTTGATTAGTTCGAACGAGCCTCACTACAAACCCGGGGAAGACAGACCGAGCGATCCGGTTCTCTTCGCTTTCGCGAAACGCTGAAAGCTCTCCTTGGAAGGTGGTAGTGAATCTGCGACAACGCTACGTTAGTGCGTGTCACTCTGAGAGTCTGGTGTGAACGTACTGAGACATCCTCGCCTCATCG
Organism: Thelephora ganbajun; assembly: GCA_014904855.1. Lineage (NCBI taxonomy): Eukaryota > Fungi > Basidiomycota > Agaricomycetes > Thelephorales > Thelephoraceae > Thelephora > Thelephora ganbajun. The sequence goes on from MU118070.1 coordinate 55,022, forward strand.
TCTTTGCGCAGCTCCGCAACGCTGTCCTTGAGTGCATCCGCGACAATTCTGCTACACTCAGGTGCGAGTAAACGGTTGATATACATCGTACTGACCTTGCCAACAGCGTCATGTCATCCTCTCGTCTTGGATGCCCATCGATGGCTACATCTGTGGTGCTGGTGGGCATTTGAGTAGTGGTCAGAGTTCAAGAAGAAAACCTGTATTAAATAGCATGCCTTTGAGCACAGCCGACAGAGGATGGGTGAGGCGATGGTCCACCGCCACAACTATTAAGTATGATCGAGGCTGGACTTTGGTGAAAATCGAAACATCTGTCTCCGCCCCACAACTAGCCGGAATCGGAGAGGAGCTAGTAGCCTCCATGATGGTATCGGGGAGGACCTGCTGAGGAGAACAGGGACGCACGAGGAGAGCACGCCGGGCATCGACTTTCTTTAAAAATGTCCCATATTCCAAGGCGCCAGCCCCTTGAACATGTTGAACTTTCACAGTATATAAGGCATAGGTGTTCGTCGATAACGGTAGGATACCTTTCTCCTCTCCCTTCATCTCTGCGAAATCCACACCGTTGTCCTCTCCGTCGTCGGTCTTGAGTGTTGCCGCTGTACTCGGCTTCCATCGTGATCTCAATGTTTCCTGAATAACCTACGATAATTCGACCAAGCAACGTTGGGGTTGTAGTGTTGCGGGACCAATAACAGGCGGCGGAATTGTACATAAGTAAATTAGATTTCAGCATCATCGGTATCGTCCTCTCGGACACGGGACAAACGGGTTGCATCGCCTACTGGCACCTTGTAGTAGGCATTTACTCAAGCACCCACACGCAGCGCCCTTCGAAATGTTCTGGGGCCAAGATCAAGCGTATGCTTCCCATGCCTCACGAAAAGCGACATCAACGGTTCCGAGATCGCGCCACCAAACTCCACCCTAAGGATCCCTATAAGCTGGCCCCACAGTAGAGTAGTAGGATCGGAAAGTACGCTTGGTCAAAGCAAGCCTTGAAGGTAAAAACGACCAGGTCGGATGGCGGGCCGTAGTCGGAGCCACCATCAAACCATCAAATGGTACCTGTGAGACCTATGGCCAAGTCAATGGCTTAGGGGCCAGTGATGCCCCGGAGGCCCCAGCAAACGCAACATGCATTCTTCCTGTTCTGTCCTCGAAGGGCTTCGGGGTCACGTCCTCGACCGGAAGCAGCACTGCGCGCCTGAACCTTCGAATTCTTCGGACCAGTCTCTGTTTCGCGTTCACAAGAGTTCGATCAACCCAGAGAAGTAGAGTGACGGTTTAGTGTCTGACCTTTGTGGCCATACTCTAAATCCTGGTCATGATGCGGGACAACGAAGTCTCCCAAGAGAATGGGTATCACACAATTTCGCAGACACAGCGGGATGCCAAAGTGAACCCCTGCCAGGTGTTCCCCTAAATCTGCAGATGCAGTGGGATGCTGAACCTAGCCCCTGCCGGGTGTCCACCTGGTAGATAACCGAGATGACATTGGGCAGAGACAGGCTTGTCAAAGTTTTCTGGGGTGTCCACTGTCTCTGAGATGTCAGAGAGCTATTGATGCTGGCGTCTGGAACGACGCTTATACGGGGCCAACGACCACGATCGATCCACCGGTGTGACGGAGGTATCTGTTCAACCGCTGTTTGCCCAGCATCGCGATGAATGCAGCCAACAGCAGCATCAATGAGCTTGCATAGAGGGGGTCCGAGGTCACGGTGATCTCTTGAGGGGGACCATTCCACACCGTAGGAGCGGCGGGGTCCTCATTCGGAGAAATGGATTGGTTGAGGCTGAGGAGAATCACTTGAAGGTAGAGTTCCGACTGTCCGCCAGAGTCTGACTCGAGTTTCGTCTGGACGGCTACTATCAGTAGGGCTGTTACAGACAGTCACCCATTGTATTATACCTCTGCCACTTCAGGCGAGTTCCAATGAGCTTGCGAGCACAGCAACGCGAGGACCATTTCGCTCGAAAACTAGCCAACTGATTCATGGGGTCCTGGGAGGACTGCAACTCCACCTGCACATCTAGTCTTAGGGACAGTCACAGTGGTCCACTTGTCCTCTGGCCAGAGAACGTGGGAATTCCAGAAGCATCAGATGAGGCACGACAAAGATGCGAACTCACCTGATCGGGGTGGGGAATAGCTCATCACCTCAATCCCAACGTTTTATCACTAAAACCTCTCAAGGACCCACTCAAACTCGGTCCAAAGGTCTCCGAAGCCACTGTGCTGGTCGATAGTCACAACGCCCACAAGGTTCGCTATGGCGATCAAGGTCGAATGGGTCGTGTTTCTTTCACTATTATTGGACCTCTTCGCTTTCACAATTCCTCTTCCACTATTTCCCCGGATAATTGAATGGTATACTGTTGTGAGCGATGGTATTTTTACGGAGGCGGACGAAGTGCTTAATAAGTTACAGCGTGAATCTACATATCCTGATGGTTTCCTCGCAAGGACGCTGCGTCTTGTCTCGGGTACACGAAGCTTTCTATTACGGACCCCGGCGAAGAACCCGCAGAAGTGGGATATTGTACTACTAGGTGAGCCCGGGGTTGAAACAACGGATGGACCATGTCTCAGTACCTGCTCTAGGAGGATTCATGGGGTCAATCTTCTCGTCAGTTTAACGGTATTTTCGATCCACATACAGCTAATCTGACGTAACGACAGCGCGCTGCAGTTCGTCGTCTCACCTCACATTGGCTCTTTATCCGACAAGTACGGCCGAAAACGTGTCCTCCTCATCACAATGCTGGGCAACATACTCTCTGCGGTGGTCTGGATCCAGTCAACGACGTTCACCTCATACATGCTGTCAAGAGTTATTGGGGGGCTGAGCGAGGGCAACGTTCAACTTGCTATAGCTATCTTGTCCGATGTCACTTCAGCTGCAAACCGCAGCAAGGCGCTGGCGTCTGTTGGGATCGCGTTTGCCATCTGTTTCTGCGTTGGGCCACCTATAGGAGCGTATTTCGCTTCCCGACCATTTCCACCAAACATTATTCAAGGCTTAGAACTCAATATCTACGCCACACCTGCTGTCATAACCCTCGTTCTACTCATACTAGAGACAATTTTCCTCGCTGTAGCGCTTCCAGAGACACGTTTCTCCCGAAAGGATGAGGGTAAACCCGTGGAACTCGATCTGGGTGATGAGACCGCTCCGTCGCCTGCCGTTTCTCGATCGGTCCAGTTGCGCGGGGAATCCGTCCAGGATCGTTTACAGCTCCTCAAGACCATGTCTACCGTACACCTTTTGTTCCTTGGTATCTTTTCGGGGGTAGAGTTCACGTTGACTTTCCTGACGTTCGATCGTGAGTATCTGGTTTTCTTCACTACCTTGGCCGGAAGCTAATCGTTTTGCTTCCCCGTTCCACGGCACTCTCCACTTCCATATTTTTTCCCTGGACCTGGTGTGCCTTCCTTTTTGGTTCTCCGTTTGACACGGTAATTACACGGGCACATGAATTGCATGGGCAAAAATATTTTGTTGGTGCGATGTAATGATGGTTTTTCAATTCTGCTCCGTGGATCGCATCCTTAGTGTTCGATTGGAACAACAAGCAGAATGGTGCGCTCATTGGGTCTATAGGGATCCTGAGCGCTTTGCTGCAGGGTGGGTATGTTCGGAGGGTCATACCGAAGGTCGGCGAAGGAGTTATCGCTCGAAGAGGCGTTCTCAGTTGTTCCTTCGCACTTCTGCTTCTATCTGCGGTCCCACACTTGAATGACCTGCAACGCCCGCCGTCTAACGCCGCAGTTCGAACCCTACAATTGTCGGCGGTGTTCATGGCGTACACCTCCGCGACGGTAGTCAATTCGCTGACGTCGTTTGCGTCATTACAATGTGATGACATCACGGAAGAAAAGGACCAGGTGACAGGAAAGCCCAAGGGTGAACAACACCCAGATTTGGCCAAGGGTAGGGCACTGGGCAGGTTCCGGTCCAGAGGCCAGCTGGGTAGGACAATCGGGCCGCTTTTAGGTACGTAGATCTAATCTCATCTATCTTTCACGATCATCTCCCAGCCCCCACACACATCGAACTCCCCGTTCGGGCTCATGTTATGACACTCGTTGTGTCTATGCTTGTTATCGTGTGGTCACCGGTCATGCACGGAAACACTTGTCCCGTCCTCCCACGAGATATCCCAGACCGCGGCTTATCTCCACCCCTCCAGATCCATCTCGTCTTCTATCCTTTCGTGACAAAAGGGCTGACCTTTTTATCCGATTCTTTCGACAGCATGCGCGTCATATTGGTCGTTCGGACCATCCACGACATACCTCGCGGGTGCCTTCGCGATGCTGATCTTATCACTCAAGATGGGACCCTTGAACCGGACGATTAGAAATTGAAAGAGGAACAAAACACACGAGATACGTAGGGAGGATTTGTAAACGCGTCGCCGGTGTGTCACGGCTTCGCGCGGCGGTATCCGGGTTCCGAGAGTGACTGTACTCTGTCATAGTGCTTACACGGTCAGATTGGATATTATAAACCCTCTGGATTAGACGTCCATCAAGAATTCTCGTTTTTTTCTTCTTCTCCGATCGTTGACTAATCTGATTGTTCCCGAAGGGGTGTAAGGCCAAGGGGGGGTATCCTGGCGGACAAGTCCGGGTCGTAGATGATGTTTTCTAATAAGGAGACTTATCTGATACCCGTTGTGTCCCTTGTGCAACTTGGCGACGGATGTGCGAGAAGACCGAAAGTGTTAAATTCATCGTGTGCGGACCTGGGAAACGAAGCCAGTCGTTCTGGCTCCTATGGCTCAAGGACGTACACGATGTCCGTTCAGCGAGTTACGTATGTGGTATATGTTTCTACTGCCTTCGTCCTCTTGTCCTCGGTGCTAATCCTGAAAGTATGTACAATAAAGTGAGAGGGAGAAAATGCGTATGATATATACAAGAGGGGCAATGCGAGAATCGTCTTGAATCGTGCACAACAGCTTTGGATGGGTCAAGGTCAGGAAAGAAGAAAGGAGATAACGTATAAAATAGACACTATAACGAGGAAAGAGAAGACAGGAGAAGTCGACAAGGATCACAACGGGAACGGAGAAAGCATGTACAGGACATTTAAGGCACGACGGGGCGCCGAGCTACGAACTGGATAGAGCTATAGTGATGCAGAGTGGACAAGAAACAAAGGAAGGGAGCTGATTGTACGTTGTATTATATGCTAGGGACTTGCACGGATGGAAGGGGAAACAAACGAGCAGCGGGTGCCACAAGTCACGGTAGTGATCTCAGAGGGATGGAAGAGAGAGCGTAGGTGGAAAAGCGATGTTTCGTAAAGTATCGTACTGCTCTTTCCTCCAAGGAGCGGGGACAGGCAAGAAGACGGACCTTTAATGTGTCCGGCAAGGCAGCCGATTGCCCAGGGGATGAAAGCGCCGCAGTAGTTGCGACGAAGACGCGCATGTCCTATACTTCCCATGCAGATGATGATTCTCCATCGTCCGACGTGAATTGGTCGTCGTATATTGAGTTCACCGACCTCCGACTCCGATGAGCGTGTGCCATCAGGTCGACGGTGTCAAGGTCATCAGCGTACCTTCCTTTGTTCGGAAGGAGAGGTACCGATGACGGTGAGTGTCTGTGACCGCGGAAAGGTGATGCGGAACGGTTTGGAAGGCGTGTCGAAGCCTCAATGTCTCGTGATGATGGTGTGAAAAGTGCAGGCAAAAAGTAGAGTACGCCCCGCTGGTGGTTCGTTCGCCGCCTGGGTGAGTGGAGTGAGGGTGCTGTCTGATAACCAAACAAACCCATGAACTGGGTACCGACACGCTTCGCGGTTTCGACGATAGGATTAGCTGAGATAGCGCTTCCAATGGCCGGAATGACCTCTCCGAGGGAAGTCATATCCGATGACGCTGGAGAAGCGGACCGGACATCAACCGGGAGCGGAAGGAGTGGTAACTGTCTCTCTAGCGTTGGTGAGTCCGGGGGTGAAGTAGGCGATGTGGGTTGGGTCGTGTATCCTGAAGCGGGGAGGGCGAACAATCCGAGGTCCAGGTACCATCTTCCGTTCCTTTGTGTCCACTTGGGTAAGACGACATCGTAAGCGGCCAAACGTCGTCGATTGTTACTTGGCAAAGCTAGCCGAATCACACCTAAAAGTAAGATTATGGCCCCGATGACCAACAATCCTTTACCCCAAGTTCCCAGGAAACCGATAAATGCCGCGTCATCGGCATGCCAACTGCTCCCATAGAAGTGGGAAAAGAAACTATGAGGAGCCTCGAACAACTGGGCGTTCTTTCCGTATAAAGATTTGGGCAGGATGCGGATATCGCCAAGAGTTTCCAGCGAGGTGGGGTGGGAGGCGGTGTAGATACCGTATTGGGCGGATAGAAACATGGGTCCAGTGGAGAACATGACGGTCGGGTAGTTGAGAATCCAATTGTGATCAAAAGTGACGAGGTTGTGGATCGTTTGCGCCATGAAGGGATGCCCCTTTTCCGAGAACATGAGGTCATTGGAAACGCCGACGGGTATTGTTTTGGGGAGGATAACTGGGAAGACGAGGAGAGGGTCGAGAGGGCGAAGGCAGCCGATGTCCAAATCGATATACACGCCTCCGTAGTGGTGGAGAACGAAATATCGAATGGCATCGGCTCGTTGAATGGGGTAGGTATAGGCGTCAAAGGTGTCCAAGAACCAGGAATAGTTCTCAGCGATGAACTCTCGCGAACCCGCGTCTGTCCAGAGCATATACTCGCTGGAAGCGATACGTTCAACGTTTAATGGACGGATAAAAAGGATCAAAGGAGGAGGGAGCTCACTAGTCAGGCATCATTTCTCTGCAACCGTCTGAAATACCCTTCCAGCGCGTGGGGAGGGTCTCTGTTTTCCAGGTCTGGTGCAATATACGTGGAATGCGTTCAACTTTTCCGTGCTGGGTGGCGTTCCATCTTGAGTCATAATCTGGGGCGTCGAGTTCCTCCTCGGTCAAATAAGCAGCGTTGTCGATTGCGAGATAATAAGAGAAGGAGCCAAGGACGATGATTGTACCGAGGAGGACGGCAGCGAGAAGGGATAAATAGATGTGGAAAGTCCGTCTACGCATTTCAGGAGAGTCTTATGAGGGGGAGGGGGAGACGGGGGAAGGATGAGGAGGAGGGAAAGAGAGTGAGGCCGGGCCAACTGCGGTATAGAACCGCTGTCGGGGTAAGTAGGTCGAAACAGAAACCGCGTCTTGCAATGTCGTGACACCGTGAATGTCACGCAATCTCTCTCTATCAAATCTGTCGCGCGTTTAGCCTGGTCTATATTTGGGTTGGTTATAATTTTGCTGCGCTGTGTATCTAAGCTCGCACAGTAAATCCGAATATCTGTCTTCAAGCCAACCGCAAGAAGAAAGAGAGGAAGAGAAAAAAAGATGGCCCGTTGCTTGCCAAAAGCCATGAGTTTGCGTCCAAATCACGTCGGAAGTCTGAAATAGTCTTCTACAGCAATCTTCAACAGATCAACAGACTCCCCAATCGCTTGGTCTTCAAAAGTTCCCCCCACCCTTTCCAACAGCTGCATCGCGGTATCCCATTGCACCCGTGTCCAGTCTTGTCCCCGCCTTCGGCCCCGGGCATTTGCGTCCTTACAATGTGGCTTACTCATAAACGCCTCGAGCCGTAGCGCGGGTGATCCAGGAATCTTCCGTAGCGTCGTCAAATGTCCCAGGCAGTCCGCGGCGGTCCAATCCTCAAACGGTTTCGTAAGCACCCCTGCATGCATCGACAGGCTCGCCGAGTTCTTCCCGGCCGTGCGTACCGCCTCAGGGTTGATCCGTTCCACTAGCTCCTTTAGCAGTATCGTGAAATGGTCCACGAGTTGCAAATGCAGGTCGTCCAGAATATGCGAAGGTATCCATTCCGTGCTGTGTTCGATGTCGATGTTCATTCTATCGACCACAACTGCACCCGTCGACGACTGAATATGAGCGGAAGTTCGGCCTTGGCGTGTTTGAGACTGCACGTATTCGTCAAACCCTCGACATGCATCAGAACCAAAGATGCTGCTGGCGATGGCTCGGCTTGACCAGCCTTTTCTTGGCTCCAGCGTCTGAATATCTGTAACCAGCGATCAGGATCAAACCCAGAGACTGTCCATCACACCCAACAACCTACCATCGCTCTCTCCCCTGATAGAGAGGTTTATGTCTCCGCTGAGGAGAAACACTGGATCTCGGGTATTCCGCCGGAAGTATCGACAACAATCCCTGATCGAGATATCGTTCTCTGTATTCCGGTCTGGTTGCTATATCCAAGAAAGATTGATGGAATGGATAACCACGAGGAATTCTACCCACCAGATCCTTCGAACCCGAACCTTCGAGTGTCTCATTGCTAGCTTGTACTCTCAAAACCTTCTGTTCCCTATCTTCCTTCAACTTGCCTAGGATCCACCTAGAAGCGGCACGGGCGGACCATGAAATACTCTTCCTCGTATTCTTCTGCCTATAATAACCGGAAAAACCTTCATTTAGATCACTGGCAATTGGGAGGTGGACGTCCAGTTGTCGGACCGACGCACCAATCCAATTCCGATATAACCACACTCGGAATAACGACGATGCTGGGCCACTTCGTTTTCTCGATGTCGGTAACAAACCTTTGAATTACCACGAGGTAATCCAACAGTACGTTCGTGTCAACTACGACAGTGACTCCGGTTGGCGCCTGCGGTTGGGTTGGTGGCGTTGGGGTTGAGTATCCGGAGTGACTAGCGTCGTATTGTACTCCGTAGTCACCCTGGTAAGGGTATTGTTGTATTTGCGATTGCGATCGTTGCCATTGGGAATGGGTATAGTAGGATTGAGTGTAACTGTAGCTATGGTGGTTCACGTCGTATCCGCCGTGTCCCGAGACGCGATGATGCTGTTTTCAAAGGTACCCATGTAGAAAACGCAGTACAATTGTCAGGGTTCAGGGTAACGATGGAAAGAGAGGATGTGTAAGTTGAAATTTCCCATTGCCAAATAGGATGGAGGGAAGCCGATGATGAGCGCGATGGATGAGAAAGACGCTCACACTGTGGGGAACGTCCATGTCGATGTCCATATCCATCTTCGCTTACTCGGTAATTCAACGGAGGAGTGAGCTGTAGGTGGAAGAGAATCGGTAAGGCGAGGCGACGAGTTTGAGACCGGACGTACACTAGGTCGGGAGATCAGATTCCGAGATAAGTTGAAAGGTAAGAACACCTAGAAATGTAGATGGTTTCAGTGGTTTCGCCTGTGCTGACGCACCTCCAAGGACCTGCTGTGTTGAGTAGGTCGGTGAGAGGACCTTGTGCGGTTCGGGTTGGGATTTGACGTGTGTTGAACAGAGTTTAACGTTTATGGGCAGGGTTCACAACGCGGTCGCGCCGTCAAACAGAATGGGATAAACACGGATAAGATTACGGTGCAGACTTGGACTGTGTAAGTTGTACAGTATGGCTTTCTACTATATGATGCGGAATACGAATGCGAAAAAAAAACCAATGTTCACGAAACAACCCTAGAGAGAAACTTCGAATTTCTTCATGGGAGGAGTACCGCCAAGGGAAGATTCATCGCCCTCCGCCTTCCTCTTTAAACCACTGGTTCTAGCAGGGGATGGAGACAAAGACGCTCTTGGTTGGAGGGCCCTGGGTGGGGTCGAGCGTGTCGGGGTAGAGACAGAAACCTCAGGCGTTCCAGAACGGCTCCTGCTCTCCCTCTCTTCATTCTTAAGGCGGGCTGCCAGTGTATTTGTTGAGATAACAGCTTCAGCATGACAGGTGGCATGGTACATCTGCAAAGAAGCGTTAACCTCCAACCCACTGTGTTGGGTAGAACTAAGGAAGCATACCTTGTCATCCTTCTTCACCGCATTCTTCCAAACCCACTCCTCCTCGTCCTCCAAGAACTCACACTTCATTGGTTCCTTACAGATTGGGCACGAAAACGGCTTGGCCTCCTCTCCTGGGGCGACAACAACAAACATGGCCCTCAGTTCGGCCTCACGCTTTGCCTTCTCCTCGGCAGCGGCCAATTTACCCGTGAGCGGTCGGTCCGCACGACTTTTGCCTTTCAGATCTCCGACATCGTGAATCCAGTCCTACGAAAGATAAGTCAATGTCTCGGGTTAGATGTACCCAATATAAAGAAAAACCTACATCCAAAGCAGTGAACCAACTTCGCGAGTGTCCACGGCCGACATTCTTGTTCGCCTTCCTCTTCTGCCTAAAATGCATGTCAAGGTGGTCTTCCAGTTTCTTCTTTCCAGTTGCATCATCTGAAAAGCGCCGCCCACACTGTTTGCATTGGACTGTTCGTTTCAGGAAGAGCTCATCAAAATCGGGCTTATATCTAGAAAACCGGTCATGAATCAGTTACGTAATTCCAATGAAATAGCGCCTGCGACTTACCTAGCGATTCCGGTCGTCGAGAGCTCAATCCTCTGGGAAAGGAGCTTACGTGCGTGCTCTGAAATATTCTTACTCGATGAGTCTGTTGACACGGGCTGTGGCTCATTCACGTTGCTCGAGGCCACGGGAGGAGCACCAGGAGCACCAACCACGCCTGCCTTTACGAGAGCACTGTACAAGTTTGCAATATCGCTTACAGCAGGCACACTAAGCTGGTTAGTGGGTGCAAGAGGTACAGCAGATACTGCTTGAACAGGAGGAGCAGGAGGGAAAGATGGTTTCACATCAAGAACGCCTTGAGGGTATGCAGGTTGGGGCGGGTGTGATTGAGGCGGAGCAGAGGAAGGTCCAGCATGATTGTAGCTATACTGTGGGTATGTAGTAGGAGGCGGCAAAGCTGACATGTTGGGGGCAACGGGATACGACTGAGGGGGCGGCTGAACAGGAGGGCGGGTGATGTTTCTAAGTTGATTCAGTATTTGGCGGAGTTCATCCTGAGACAGTCCTTTCTCCACAAATTGTCGAAGCTGAAAGGCAACGTTAGTTGCCTGGTCGCACGAAAATGGCAGAAAGATGAAACTCACCTGATGTAAAACCGGAAGCTGATTCCTCACAGTGTTGTTGTAGGGGTTAGACTGCATCTCGCGTTCCGCCTGGCCGGTGGCAAACTGCAACTCGCCTAGGACCTGCGCTGAGGTTACACGAGTGGTATCCTGTAGCCCCAATGTTACGAGCAGAGAAGACAGTCGATCGCTGAGGGAACGTACCGACGAAGTGCCAGTACCAAAGACTTCCTGTTCAATGGCAAGTTGCGGCACCGCACCGAAGAGCTCCCTTCCGTTGGGGGCACCGGCTCGCCAGGTCGCGAGCATCTCAATCATCTTGGCTTTAGTCGATTCATCCACCTGGGAATATGTATCCAGAAAAAGGGGCACAACGATAGGTCCAAAGTGACGAGCATATGGTTCGTACAAGTTCTTCGAGATCGCGTCCAATAGGTAGAATGCAGTAAGCTTGAAGGGTGGCGGAATCTGAATACAAATTAGGCAGTGATTGGTCAGCAATCCGCGGAACGACAAATAAGGCAAGAGCGTGGCGCAGAATCGAAAGTGGCATCAGGAGCCGCTCGCCACTCGCTGCGGATGCATGCTTTCGCGGCCTGGCAGCAGGACGCACGAAGCGCACGACTATGTTCTTTTCTTTGGCTCATGCGTGGAAATTTTACAAGTAAAGTACATGGGGGGCGCGGTTTTACAGGGATAAAAACACAAAAAGCAGCACAGCAAGGACGGTGACCCTCGATACCAAGCTTGACCGAGTCAGGTAGATAGAAGGAAACACGACGACTCACCCTTCGAATATGGTTCTCGATGCATTGAACGACTACGTCAGCCCATCGCACGAAGTCCTGGGCGATCATCGACAGGGCGTGGATGGCCGGCTTGGAGTTCTCTGTGAGACCACGGAGCTTATGAGCGTAGAACTGGCGGAATTGGATCGAATCTGAAAAATACGGGATGGGCTGCTGAACAGGCTGCGGATAGCCGTACTGGGGAGGGATGAACGGGAACGCGGGATGGGGGTAAGGGGCCTGATGGAGGTGGCTCGGTGGGGGGTACACAGACATGGCAGACTCAAACACTGCGGGTCCGTAATACTTGCGTGTACTAGGGTCTCTTCCTTTTACCGTCGTCTCTTACAAATGTATCAGACGAACCGCAGCAACAAGTGGTCGCTGTACACGGTGATGATGGTTCAGGTCAGAGTTGGAGATGGGGATTCCGGGCGTCGCCGGCTCGGACCTTATGGGATTTCGAACACCGCCATGGCACAAACTCACATCACGTGCTTTTAGAATAACTACCAAATCTGGTGATTTGTCAGCGCTGTACAGTTGGTTCAGCCACACGGCTCATCCACACTCAATCCCACCATCGCAAACACCGGAGCCTCAAGATCTCGTCAAACAATCCACAGTACGCGTAGTTCATGCCGCAACATTGCTTCACTAACTAACTGGGGTAGATGCGGGACATCCACTCGACAGAAGAACTCGATATCCCCGAGGGTGTCGACGTTACCGTCAAGTCTCGTATCATCACCGTTAAGGGTCCACGGGGTATCCTCGTCAAGAACGTCCGACACATCGACATGGACATCCGGCTGGTGAAAACCAAGAATACCGCCAAGGTTACTCTCGCCGTCTGGCAAGGTGGCAGGAAGCATGTTGCCTGCTTACGAACGATCAGGAGTCTCATCTCGAATATGATCAAGGGTGTTACGAAGGTCCGTTTAGTATGCGGTTTGTGGCCCACTGGTTCAGCTTCACAATAGATTCAGGGTTTCCAATACAAAATGAGGGCAGTGTATGCCCATTTCCCTATCAACTGTATCATCCAGGACGGTGGTTCTGCTCTGGAAATCCGTAATTTCTTGGGCGAGAAGGCATTGCTGTTATCTCGATTTACGTGCTACAGTCCACTCATCGAGTCTTGTGTAGATTGTGCGAAACTTGAAGATGTTGGAGGGTGTGACGATATACGAATCGAAGGCACAGAAGGACGAGCTGATCCTCGAGGGTACCGACGTCCAAAACGTCTCTCAATCAGGTGAGTACCATTGCTCCGAGCCTGCCAACGTGTTTTATCTGACTTCGGACAAGCTGCATCCATCCACGGCATTTGTAGGGTACGAAACAAAGACATCCGAAAATTCCTGGACGGTATCTACGTCTCCGAGAAGGGTACCATCTCCCAGGAGTAAACTTTTATCCTGTTGTGCCATATGTCATTTTTACTATTCACCGCAACGCGGTGCCATGCACTCGAGAACGTATAGTGAACAAGATTAGTAGTTCCAACCGGTAAAAGACAAACGTAAGGTAAGCTTGGGAATCCTTAAGGGATGAAAGGTATCAACGTGTGTGCCTTTTTGCGGTACTCGCGGTATTCGTCTCCAAAGAAGTTAATCAAGCGGTTCTCCTCGTCTGTTTTGAATGTCTTCGATATGGATCTCAGTGATGGCTGGAGAGGGACACTCACATCTTATGCGGTAGTAGAAGAATCGCCAGAGGATAGAAGTGAATATAATGAAACATAGGTGGTTCTGTAGGACCATCTGTGTCCCAACTGCCCAGTAGAAGAAGCCAGTGTACGACGGGTGTCTAAACCACCTGTAGTCGAATGTCAGTACACATTGGGGGGGAGTAACGTAGCACATACCCATATACACCCTCTTTCACGAGACGATGACCCTCGACCTTATGGTGTGCTACCATGTGGGAAAAGTTGGTCGAAGCTTGGATCATAGCCATCAATCTCAGTGCTTGACCCGCAAGCACTATTACGATTCCTAGATGCAATCCTTGTGAGACTAATATTCCGAGGCGTTGAAGAGGATCCTACCAATTTGTGTAACATATGGGTTTGCTTTCCATGCAGGCCGGAAGAACATGACTATCTCATGTTCTATGACGGCCAAACCGTTCACAATGAGGTATAGACTGCCATTCGTCAGCAAGAACGCTACGAAGTTTCAGCGTGGCGCGACTAAGGCAGGAGCAGCAGAGCGTACGCACAATCCACACTGCATTTCTCAAGATTCCATCCAGCAGTGACAGCAAATTCTCCCCAATGGAAGCCTGACCAAGCGGCCACGAAGAAACCTAGTTGGTACGAGTTCCACCAGGAACCAAAGCCGCCTCGTAAGAAAGTTAACGCTCCTAAGGAGAATACCCATCCAAGAATAAAGGAGATTGTCGAGGCAGTCAATGGTGTGTTAGGTAACGTGCCATCCGGCCGGTATGCTTTCGCCTTCGGCACAGTGTTTAACGGGTGGTTCTCAAGCAGAGCCTTCCTCTGTCTCAGTTTTTCTTCAAAGCCATTTTGAATGTCCTGCTCGGTAGGTTCGACGGACATATTGTTGGGCCGATAAGTGGTGGTGAAGGTGAAAGACGAGGATAATAAGGTCGGAAACAGCCATCTCGATTGGGCAGGAGGCGGACAATAACGTTGCCTCTCGATCACCTCCATCATCTCAATCCGGTCAAGTTTCGAGTATTGGCCCTGGAATGATTGCTCGCTTGGCCAGGCAAGCAGTTCCGAGGCACATAAGGAACTATGCTACCGCAGCTACGAATGACCCCTCAAAAATTCGTAATATTGCGCTCGTAGCGCACATAGGTGTGACCCATTTCTAATTGTTCCGGTTGCTGAAGTCCGACAATGTGCGTGCGCAGATTCCGGGAAGACAACTCTGACTGAGTCAATCCTCCTCACGTCGAAGTATCTCTCCGCTGCTGGATCTGTGGACACCGGAAGCACCACCACTGATTTCTTGCCAGCGGAAAGGGAACGCGGGATCACCATCCAGTCTGCTAGCATTCCAGTGAAATGGAAGGATTGGACGTTCAACCTCATCGATACCCCAGGACATGCCGATTTTGGAATGGAGGTGGAGAGTGCCAGTCGAGTTGTTGATGGCGCTGTCGTGCTCATAGATTCGGTTGAGGGCGTCGAGGCTCAGACGAAGGGCGTATGGAAACAACTAGACAGGTAATGTGAGAGTCTGTGCTCGTTGCTGCCTTCAGGTGCCAATTGTTGTCCGCCTAGGTACAAGGTTCCGACAAGGCTGATGTTCCTCAACAAGCTTGACCGACCTGGCGCGTCGTTCAAGTCGTCTTTGCTCTCCTTGATGACACACCGACTTCACCCCAAACCCATGGCTCTCATTCTCCCCATCGCTTCCTTCAACCCAGACGACTACCAACGTGCAGAACCTGGAATCGAGGGACTTGTTGATCTTGTCAAATGGGAAGTCTGGAAATGGGATGGACAGGAAGGACCCACTCGTCACCCCCTCCCAGAGAGCCAGGAATCCATACTTACTTCTGGGATATTCCCAGAATTGCATCCCATCGCTCCCCATCTCATACCTGCGAGAGCGGCTCTTTTAGAGAACCTGGCTATGTTCGCTGAACTATTGATGGAACAGCTCTTGGAGGCTAACTCAGCTGAAACTGGATATACGGACATCAAGGCGACTGCGATATTACCACACCTTCGCAAGGCAACGATCTCAAACGAGATCCTGCCCGTGCTCTGTGGTTCTGCCACGAAGAACATCGGGACGGACTTGGTTCTGGATTACGTCGGAGAGTTGCTCGCAAGTCCCAAAGACGTATCTATTGACCTTTCACCCGTGGATAAACCCCTCCTCATGTTGGCCTGGAAAGTTGCTTGGGACAAGCGGAAGGGGTGGATGACATTCGTCCGCATTTACTCAGGTTAGGGAAACTTTTGACCACCAGACCCACGGCACCCCAATAACACCCACCCAGGTACCCTGAATAAGCAAACCGTGATCGTGAACAAGACTCGCGGTCAAAAGGAGCGTGTCTCCAAACTTCTCCTACTCTACGCCTCTAACGCAGAGGAAGTGGATTCTCTTTCCTTCGGTTCGGTCGGTGTGGTTCTGGGACTCAAGTTTACGCGCACGGGAGATACCCTCGTCTCCAGTCGAGGCTCTGCAGAATCTTCGTTACCAGATATCATCCCTCCACCTGCCGTCATGTCCGCATCCATCATTCCACAGTCCCACTCTGACCTCGGGCCGGTGCAAGAGGCTCTGGAAGCGCTCTCCCGAACGGATCCTTCGGTACGACATGAAGCTCAAGAGGGACAACTTTTGGTCCATGGTCTTGGAGCTTTGCATCTGGAGATCGTCGAGGATCGGTTGCGAAACGAGTGGAACGCTCGGTTCGAGGTTGGACAACGGCGAGTCAGCTACCGTGAAGGTGTGGGATCTGAGGTACAAGCATCGTTTAATACTTGGTCCACGGAGATTGGGGGAAAGAAGGTGGACGTCATGATTGACCTCGAAGTCCACCCCGCCCAGGAAGACGAGCCTGGAGACCCGATGTGGGATGGAAACATCGTCCTCGGAGCTGATGGGGAGCCTCTCCCCTCCCCCGACTCCTTCCCGAACCCAGATAGTCCACCCGCTTTTGTTGCACGCGGCTTGTTCAACGCGCTCTGCAGCTCTCTGCACACTTCCCTCGCCCTCTCCCGCGTCCACATCAAAGTCAAAGGTTTCTCCGAGCGCAACGATGTTCCACCGTCTGTCCTTGCGAGCGCTGCAGCCTTTCTCCTGCGCCGCCGGCTGCGTGAAGCGGGACCAGGCCCAGTGATGGAGCCGTACATGAACCTCAAGGTTTCGGTGACCGAAGAGACCCTCGGGAAGGTTGTAAAAGACCTCACCGAACATGGTGGCGAAGTTCTCGACCTCGGATCGAACACCGCCACTGGGGGACTAGATTCCGACAGCATCGAGGCATATCAGGAGGATGGGGTATACGTCCCACCGGAATGGTTGTCACCTTCGTCCGCCCCGGGTAAGTTCTCTGGAAAGGGAGGTCCATCGCTAAGGAGATCCGTGTACGCGGTTGTACCGTTAAGTCGGATGTTAGACTATTCGACACGGCTTCGCGCGTTGTCCGGTGGTCATGGAACCTTCGAGACGTCTGCAGCCGGGTTTAGGGAAGTCTCCTCAGCCAGGCGCTTAGAGATTCTCAAGGAAATCGGCCGTGCGTGAGAGTAAACCGAGAGAGGGAATAGATTACAGGCTGCAGTACATCGCATCCATCCCTTGTATTAATAAAAGTACGAGCGTTAGATAGTGTAACGACTCAAGATAATTCTTTTCGTTCATCCGCATCCCCGAACAAGATCGCACCATCAAATCCATCTTCGTCGTCGGCATCCACTCGCAAACCGCCCGTTGCGCTGAGCAGTTCGCTGAAAAGCACCATGCCACCCTCCTCGTCTTCATTATCCTGTACGTCGTTGTTGGGGGGAGGGTCGTTGAACAGAGGGACAGGCGGTCGGTCGGTCCTGGACGTTGGTGCGGGTGTAACTTCCCTATTATCATCATCAGGAAGGAATAGCGGGGTTTGACCACGGTCAGATGCAGAACCAGGAACAACACTAGGTTCTCGAGAATTCGCGGCTGCCCAGGATGATTGAGGCACCTTGGGCTCGAGTGGTGCACGAATTACCGGCCAAGGTTCCACAATAACGCAGAGACAACGTCCGAAGATTTTGAAGCCATTAAAAGACAGCTGAAGTTGCGGTTTGGGTTTCATCTCTTCCTCTTCCGCGTCGAGATTTATGAAGGAAGGACCCGGTTGTTGGGATTGCGATCTTGACCGAAGAGAAGATTCCCGTTCTTCGTTTTTGACAATTACGACTTCGTCGTCCTCATCGCCGCTTTGAGTCTGCGGTCCCGTCTCTGGTGCTTCTGAGTCCATCACAAACTCGTCATCATCATCCGTCGAATCTTTATCCGTGTCGCCTCCTTCGTCATATCCTACGTTGACCGTCTTCCTCTGTCGTTTTGAGCGCCGCGGTTCGGGGGAGGGGGAGGGAGGCACATCTTCATACATGGGATCCTCATCTACCTGGGCGTTGGCTGGCTTCCCTTTCCGTTTACCTGTAACTTTTGTCTTACTCTTCTTCCACCCTTCGATTCTCCCTAGACTGTCATTCTTCCGGACGCGTTTTCCGGGTCTGGGAGGGTTGGGAATGGTAGGCGGTACGGGGTCTGGCTTATGGATGGGGACTGCGACGAAGTGTCTATTCTGCATAAACGTTAGTAGTGGCAAGATGATTCGACAGGTCCACCACACCTTGATGAGGAGCGAATACGGTTCTGTCTTCTTGAAGAAATAACAGAAATGGTAGGTCTCTGATCCCGTCTTGCGTCAATGTCCCACAACAGGAGCGGATAGAAAGTGCACACCTCCCCGATGGATACTAACAGTCGGTTTCTTCGCGCCTTGGGGTGTAGAACCAGGACCGAAGTAAGCATGAGCTTCCTCCATAAGTTTGGGAATGATGCTACATCGGACTGAGTACGTCAGCGAACACTCCCGCAAAACTCCCGGGCAGAAGCGTACAGTGGTCGCAGGTCGGAAAGCACGTGTTGGAGGATGGTGTCGGTCATCCAGCTAAGGTGTCTTGGATCGAGGTATACCTAGAAGAAGGGATCAGACTCATCTTAGGACGAGTGCAATCCCTGTTACATAGAGAGGCAAGACGCTGTTCGCGGATATGCGTAGGTGGTATAGGTTTTTGGTCTTGAAAGAGGACATACTGGTTGGGCGCGGAAGATCAGTTAGCGGTCACGCACACAACCACGACGTGCCCTTCCAACTCATCAATCTGGGCTCACTGTGGAAAGCTAGTCTGGACTACATGTTTGCTTCTCAGTTCTACTTACATACACCCATCAAATTGTTCCATCTGCGCAACTCCGTGACCCCGCGTCGAAGGGGAGGTCACATCTGTAAGGTTTCAGCGCTTCAGCTATCGTTAACCGAGACACCAGGACCGGAGATTATCGCCTTTATAACACCCTTCCCGTCCTCACTCTTCCCCATGCGCGTAACCCTGAACGCCGTAGTCGCGTCTTCGAATGCGAACCTAGGTAAAAACATACGAGATCATTCTAAGTCACGGAGGATTTAGTCAAGGATGGAATTTACCGATGGGTGACAAGGGGTTTGAGGTCAACTTTACCCTGGGCAGTGAGATTTATCGCGAGTTTGTAATCACCAGGCTGGAGTGAGACGTGTAAGCTGGGCTAGGCACACCTGTGAAGAGAGGAGAGGGGGCTCACTCCATATCGGAAGGAACCCTTGACGTTGAGCTCCTTCACCAACAGCATGGTAATAGGGACCACAACTTCGGCGACACCCATTCCAACCTGGCGATTTGAATCAGAGCCAGAACCGCACATGTTCGACCTCCATACCTGAACATACGTGCCTCCGGTCTTGACGACAAATAATGCAGTCTGAATTGAGACCTCCGCACCACTAGCCTCGATGACAACATCAATGGCAGTAGGTCCACGATCCTCAATTCCCAAAGTCCGCTTCAACGCTTCTGCGGATCTCTTCGAGTATTCTACCTTGTTCTCGCCGGCGTTCGAAGCAGGTGGCAGGAAGATGTCGGTAGCAGCGTAGCTCTTGGCAAAATCTAAACGAGCTTGATTGATGTCGACTGCAACGATCCTTGAAGCACCGAAAGCCTTTGCGACAGCCATGCACAGGAGACCAACTGGTCCTGCTCCCCAGACAGCAATGGTCTGACCGGTTTTGAACTGTGCGAGGGTGGCAACCGAATGGACGCCGACAGAAAGTGGCTCCATCTAATTTCCCGAATTAATCCCAGATGCAGAACGACCGAGGAGAATGCGAATGCATACCAAAGCGCCGTCTTCCAGCGTGAGGTTATCTGGAAGCTTGTAAGTTACATGACCAGGAATTCGGTAGTACCGAGCCAGTGTGCCATCATATGGCGGAGTAGCAGCGAAAACTTTGACCAGAAAGTAATCAGCAAATGAGTCAAAGAGACCAATTCCTTCCTTCCTTACTAATATCTTCGCAAAGCTAGACGCGGGAAGTAAATTAGTACGAACAAGGATGGCGAATTAAGTCGGCCTCAACTCAACATACCTGGTACCTTCCCGACTTGCAAAAATCACAGGAACCACAGGTCGCACCGGGCTCCATAGCAACTCTGTCGCCGACCTCCAAATGCTTAACCTTGGCACCAACTGTCCCAGGGATTAGTAGATGTACCATTCGCATCGAGCGACTGCACGAACCTTTTGAGACCACGCCGGCGGATTCATGTCCAAGAACCTGGTTTTGAAAGGTCTTAGCCAAAGATTAATAAGGTTCAAAAACCAATACCATAGGGTTGTTTACAACAAAGTCCCCAATGCGTCCATGAACCAGATAGTGAACCTAGAAATTTTGAGACACCGATTACCCTGCCAAGGTGGAAGTCATTTACATCGGATCCACAAATCCCTTCGAAGAGACTCGTCAGAACAGCACCGCGACTACTTCAGGCCGCCCGACACTTACCTGTCTTCTTTACCTCTACCAACACCTCAGCGTCGGCGACTAATCGTGACAAACAAGCGCCGAGTTAACGCAGTGGTAGTCCAGTAACCTTCCGAGTGATTGACGCACTGTCAGGGATGGGCCGATCCTCATAAACGACGTCTTCGATGCCTCTCAAGACGAACGAAGGGTTATCGGACATGATAAGCAGGAAAGAGTACTATACTCACAGTGAATTAAGAGTTCTGGCTTAAGTAACCCCAACGATGAATGCCGGGGTACGACTGACCATATGTCGGGACATCCCCGGACATTTCCCACGTGATCGTCGAGGACCCCTCTCACTCCCGGACCGGACTCTAATCTTGGCGAATTGCAGATATAAAAGCTGCAGAGGACGGAAAAATTAGGGGAGGCACCCCTTGGTCTGCTTCTTCCATCTGCTTCGCATCTGCGCGCCTTCTTCTACTTCATCGCTCTGGTAGCATACAAATCCTTGGCTCTGGTAGCTTTAGCGGCATCATGGACTTCCCTCCTGCTGATCTTCCAAATATGGCCGGAAAGACCATTGGGTCTGGCCAGATCAAACTCGTCGAAGAAATAGGCACCGGTGGTTTCGGTGCCGTCTATCGTGCTCTTGAAATAGAGTCTGGTTCTGTCCTCGCCGTGAAGTGCGTGCGCAAGCGGCGAGAGAAACCTGGACGAGAGCCTCGAGAGATCTCTCTTCAGAGGCTTGTCTGCAACCACCCGAATATCGTTTCCGTTCGAGGCTTCTATGACGACGAGGGGTTCGTGTATGCCGCCTTGGATTATTGCCCAGGAGGCGACCTTTTCACCGCTGTCGTTGAACGTGGCGTTTTCCACGCGCAAGACGGCTTGATCAAGACGGCTTACCTGCAAATCCTGGACGCTGTCGACTGGTGTCACAACCATCGGATCGCTCACAGGGACATCAAGCCGGAGAACGTGCTTTGTAGTGAGGACTACTCGATGATGTATCTTGCGGATTTTGGACTTGCTTCTCAAGACGCATTTTCGAAGGATTTCGGTCGAGGAAGCCCCTTTTATCTAAGCCCAGGTAGGTTCTACCCCTTTCCTTTCCCCCCCTTTCACTCAATCCATTCAAGAGTGCATCGATGAACATCGCAAGTTTGTTCCGTACTCTCCTTTCCAAGCCGACGTCTGGGCCCTTGGTGTCGTTCTCGTCAACATGATCACTCGTCACAACCCCTGGCATCTGGCTTCCTTGAAGGATCCGCTCTACAATGAATACCTTAGGAGTCCCAGCTCTCTTGCTCTGATGCTTAAGATCTCCCCTGCTACTCTCACTATCTTGAAACGCGTCTTCATTCCCTATGGTCTCCGAATCACTATTCCGGAGTTACGTAAGAGAATCGAGGCTATCGAATCTTTCTACCCAGAGAGTGAAGAGAAACCCGAGGCTACACCCAGAGTCCCCAAGGTTGCAGCTTCTCGAGCTTCCTCTCATCGCTCCATACGCGTTGCTGTCGTCGCCCCCGTTGTCACTCGGTCCAACTCGTCCCCTAGTGAAGCGACTTCGGATAGCAGTCTAGCTTCCGCTGAGGGCTACTTGTTCTCCACTCCCCCCACGCCGTTCCCTGGTCAACTGCCTCGCAAGATGTTTGTTCATCCCCGCCAGAAGACACCTGCGTTTACGGCGGACATATCTACAACGGATGAAGAGAGCTCTGTTCCGATCACCCCCCTCTCGCGACCTGTCGATCCTTCAGTTGACGTGTTACCAGTGGACCCGCTGGATAGTCCGAGTGCCGTGAAGAGGTGTATTGCTGGAATGAAGAATTTGGTCATCAACGACAAAAGGAGGAAGGCGCAGCGGTTAGACTTGTAGATACAGTGCATGATGTGTAGTAGAAACGCGTTCCCCGTCAATAACTGCGTTTGATCAAGAGTAGGTGGTGTGATCGTCAAGCACTCGGGTCTCCTCACTGGGTACACTCAAGTCCAGGAGTATAAAATTCCCAGAAATTCGTCAGTGCCCCCATCGCTCTTCCCTCCCTACCTCCACCCACGAATCCACTATCCACCATGGTCCTTTCTAGCGTCCTCGGTTTCCCCCGTATCGGTACGATGCATACCTCGCGCGTCTAATCATAAGATACTGATGTCAACCCTCCCCTTTTTCCTACAGGTGCGAACCGTGAGGTGAAAAAAGCTGTCGAAGCTTACTGGGCTGGCAAGATCTCAGCCGATGACTTGACCAAGGCTGCCGCCAACGTCAAGAAGGCTTCCTGGACTGGTCTTAAGGAGGCCAAGGTCGATCTTGTTCCCAGGTTTGCCCCCATCGTCTGATCTGATGACCGCAGTTAATCCTTTCGTCTCTCCAGCGGCGAATTCTCCTTGTATGACCACGTCTTGGATCACTCCGCTGCCTTCAATGTCATCCCAAAGCGCTACTTGGGACACGACCTCTCCCCTCTCGACATCTACTTCGCCATGGGCCGTGGTCGCCAGACTAAGGGTGTCGATGTCCCCGCTTGTGAGATGAAGAAATGGTTAGTATCCCCGTCTGTCCTTTGTGCTCCGTGAACCCCCTCCAATCGCGTTTCCCATCAGGTTCGACTCGAACTACCACTTCGTCGTGCCCGAATTCTCCGAGTCCACCGACTTCAAGCTCAATTTCAACAAGCCTGTTGAGGAGTTCAACGAGGCCAAGGCCCTCGGTATCCAGACCCGCCCTGTTGTCTTGGGTCCCGTCACCTACTTGTGGTTGGGCAAGGCCGCTAAGGATGCCTCCCCCGATTTTACCCCTACCTCCCTCCTACCGAAGATCCTGCCTCTCTACAAGCAGCTCTTGACTGAGCTCAAGGCTGCTGGTGCGGAGTGGGTCCAGGTCGATGAGCCCGTCCTTGTTCTCGATACTGGTCTCCAGTTTGAGAGTCAGTTCAACACCGCTTATGCTGAACTTGCCCCTGTCGCCCCCAAGATCCTCTTGACCACCTACTTCGGTCGTCTCGACGCCAACCTCAACTTCGCTGCCAAGCTCCCCATTGCTGGTCTCCACATCGATCTCGATCGTGCTCCCGCTCAACTTGAGCCCACCATCACTGTTGTTAAGTCCACTTCCCTTGTCCTCTCTCTTGGTCTCGTTTCCGGGCGTAACATCTGGAAGACCGATCTCTCTGCTGCCATTAAGGCCAGCCAGACCGCCGTCGATGCCCTCGGTGCAGACCGTGTCATTGCCGCCACCTCTTCTTCCCTCCTTCACACTCCCGTCACCCTCGCTTCTGAAGAGAAGTTGACTCCCGAGCAGAAGGATTGGTTTTCCTTCGCTCTCGAGAAGGCTAAAGAGGTTCACGTAATCGCCGCTATCCTTTCCGGATCCCAGGACTCTTCCGTCTCTGAGGCTCTCGAGGCCAACAGGACCTCGATCGCCAAGCGACGTGAGTTCGAGCATACCTCCAACGATGCGGTTCGCAAGAGGGTCGCTGCCATCACGCCCGACCAGCTGGAGAGGAAGAGTTCCTTCGCTGTTCGTCAGGAGATCCAGAAGAAGAAGTTGAACTTGCCCAAGTTCCCCGCTACCACCATCGGATCCTTCCCCCAGACCAAGGAGATCCGTACCGCTCGTGCCAAGTTGGGCAAAGGTGAGATTACCGAAGAGGAGTACGAGAACTTCATTAAGAAGGAGATTGAGAGGATCGTTGCCTTCCAGGAGAGGATCGGTCTCGATCTCCTCGTCCATGGTGAACCTGAGAGGAACGACATGGTCCAGTACTTCGGCGAACAGCTCGATGGATTTGCCTTCACCCAGAACGGTTGGGTTCAGAGTTACGGCTCTCGATACGTCCGCCCGCCCATCATCGTCTCAGATATCAGCCGTCCCCACCCGATTACCGTCAAGTGGTGTGGCTATGCTCAGAGTGTTACGAAGAAACCAATGAAGGGAATGATGACCGGCCCAGTTACCATGCTCAATTGGTCCTTCCCCCGTGCCGATGTCTCTCGTGAGCTCCAGTCCAAGCAACTTGCCCTCGCTCTCCGCGATGAGGTGATAGATCTGGAGAAGGCTGGTATCCAGGCCATTCAGGTCGATGAACCAGCTATCCGTGAGGGCGTATGTGGACCGCATCAGTCTTGACCGTTACGATCAACTGACGATCATTCGTTTCTAGCTTCCTCTTCGCCGTGTTGATTGGGATCCATACCTTACCTGGGCCATTGACTCTTTCCGTCTCGCCACTGCTGGTGTCAGCGATTCCACCCAGACCCACTCTCACTTTTGCTACTCCGACTTCGATGACATTTTCCCATCCATCCAACGTTTGGATGCCGATGTCATTTCCATCGAGGCGTCGAAGAGCGACATGAAGTTGATTAAGACCTTCCAGCACTACGGATATGCTAACCAGATTGGTCCTGGTGTTTACGATATCCACTCTCCTCGTGTCCCCGGAGGCGAGGAGATCCAGCAGCGCTTGGGTTCCATGCTGCAATTCCTCCCCGATTCTTTGTTGTTCGTTAACCCAGACTGTGGTCTTAAGACCCGTGGATGGAAGGAGACCGAGGCGTCGTTGATCAACCTGGTTAACGCTGCCAAGTGGGCTCGTCAACAATACCCTTAAAGGAAGGGGTGGACTTACTTCTGAATCTTGCATCTCGCCCTTACTCACCACCGATTTTACACATTTCATTTCACTTGCCTGCTCGGAGGACAGTTGTTGCAAAAATTAAAATTTGTACCGGTTTTGTTGTAGTCACGTGCAATCATATCTCACTCCATCTCCCTCCACGTCGCAAACGCGAACGTGTAAAGTTCCGGCGTACAACGGTCCCCTGTCCCCCCGTCTTTGATCTCCTCGTCCATGGCTGCCCCCACCAAAACTAAAACCGCTTCCACCAAGGATTCACAGAACAAAAAACCAAAAGCCACGACCGGCAATGCATACGGTACCCCGGCTTCCACGGAAACGACCACGACGACCACTACGACTTCCCTAGCTTCGACAATTACGCTCATTGAATATGGTACTGGCAAACCGGACAAGGCTTCATACGACAAGGAGCAGGAGAAAATCAAGGCTGAAATTGATGCTTTGCAGGTCAAAGCTGTGAGTATCGTTCTCGTGCTGAATTTTCGTTTTCGGTTCGAATTCCACCTTTACTTCCACTTCTGCGTGCATGTGCAGTGTTTGGTCGTTTGTATGGCTTACTGTCGATGCTCGCCGGATCGGAAGCGCATCCAATGTCTTTCTTGGTGTGCTTCGTTTGACTGAGGATCATAATTCACTGCCTGCCGGAACTCATTCAATTCCCATTTCACACTCCTTGTTCGTTCTCTTGCCTTTGACCCCCGTTATTGTGGTCGCTAGACCGTCCTCCCCTCCATCTCGGATCACTTACTCATCCTCTCCTCCGTACGTGGTCGTGTGCAGGACGCCATCAATGAAAAGATCAACTCAGCGAAGGGCGATTCAGGCAACGATAAGAGATCCCAGATCCGGAGGGAGCTCGACGAGATTCGCAATCAACAGTCAGACAACAAGCTTAATCGCGGAAAGGTGCTCGACCAGTTAAAGGCTCTTCAAGAGGGAATTCAGAAAAAGGTGCGCCAAGTCTGTTGTATTCGCTTGTCCGGTTCCTAACGGAAATATGCGACAGATCAAGGACCTCAATGCTTCCAAGGCCAAGATCAAGTTCAGGTCCGTTGAAGAGGTTGACGCTCATATCAGGTACGTTCGGGTTTCTGCTCCTTCGATTGGCCACCGACGCGATTTTTTGTCGCCAAGCACTCTCGATCGTCAAGTGGAGTCGGGAAAACTCAAGCTCGTTGACGAGAAGCGCGCCATCCAGGAGATTTCCACCACCCGTCGCCTCCGCCGTACCGTCGAAGGCTTCCAAGCGGTGCAAGCCGCCATCGATTACGAGAAGGAGAAGGAAGAACAACTCCGAGCACAGCTCGATGATCCAGAAGCCAAAGCCATCTCAGACCGTTATGAGAGACTCAAGGCAGAATTCGACGATCTCAAACGGGAGAGCGATGAAGTATTTGCCCACAGAAACAAACTCACCGACGAACGTAGTGTCTTTCAGCAGGAGATCGATGTACTTCGGAGCCTGAAGAAGGAGTCGCACCAGAGATACAAGTACGCGAATGACTCGCATTGGGCGAAGGTCAAGGAGGATCAGGCGAAGAGGGCTGAGAGACTACGTCAGCAGAAGGCGGCGGAGGGACAGCAGAGAAAGTTGGATCTCGTCGAGAGGCTGCGGGAGGAGGCGTCAAGTCCAGCATACCAGATCGAGATCCAGGATTGTCAAACACTCATCGATGCCTTCTCAAAAGGTACCACTTCGGAGGTACCTGCCGTCACTTCCGCTGCTGAGCAGAAGGCATCAAGTCTCGCTGGTGTCCCTCAACTCGATATCCGCAGGGTTGAAGCTCCCATCGACATGGTTGCAAGGAAGAAGAAGGGAGAGGAGGAGGAAGCTTATTTTATTGCTGGGAAAGGCAAGAAACCGAAGAGGAGACCGAAGACGAACGGTCACAACTCGCCCGCTCTCTCCACTCCTTCAGTTTCGAGTTCACATTTCCTCATTCCCCTCCCAACATTAACCGCCCTTCTCTCGCTCTCCATCCCTCCACCAGGCTCAAAGGACGAAATCCCACGTGTCGTCGAGGATCTCAAGACCAAAAAGACTTGGTTCGAGGCCAACCAGGAACTCGCGACCAAGGAAAAGATTGCCAAGGTCGAGGTCGACATCAAGAGGATCCTCGGGAACGTTAGGGAGAACACGAACAGCGATTTCGCCCCAGCTAACGGCGACGGCGAGGTTCCAGCCGACTCTGCTCCCGCATCAGAAAGGGGCGATACTCCTGATGCTGCAGTGCCGGTCGAGGAGGCCGTTGAGGCGCCGGAGGAGGTAAAAGTGGATGCTGTTTAATTGGATGTTGGTTATGACGCGCTCTCCGGGTTGGGACGGTATGGTAACAAGGACAGCAATTGTGCTATGCCGTGGACATACGTTCTGTAAGGCATAGTTTATACTATTATGGGCGGGTAATTCTAGGGAAGAGGGATAGGAGATAAGATACCGTGTGAAATGCGAGTGCTACTGAGATAAGTCCGAGTGTGCGCGAAAGATGTATAGGTGCGTATGGGAACATCAAGGATGCCGAAGGAGACGCCTTGACCTACTTTCTTGCTCGCAGACCTGGTGGTGTCGGAGATGGTGGAGGTACGGGGGACTGAGCTCCTGGAGTCACCGCGCCTATCTGAGGCGTAGCTGGAGTGATTGGTGGGTCATCATTCTTCTTCAAAATCGCCGCGCTCGCTCCCCACCTCGCTCCCCAACTGGTAAAGAACCTGAGCAACCAAGTGGGCTTCAAACCCGGATGCTCCACCACATCCCCGTCTTCCTCCTCCACCCCTTCAAGGAACTCAACCAAGTCTCCTAAGGCTGCTTCTTCCTCGGCTTCGGACTCGTCCCTGCCGAGTGAATCGACGAGCCTTCCCTCTCCATCCAGCGTCCATTCCAGGCGATTAAACCGACCATGAGCACTGCTCGTACCTTGCGGTAATCTCCTACCTGTTCCAAATACCTTTTCCCTAAGTTCGAACGTCCTTCGTCGGGCGGGTGCAGCGACCCTCCAGAGGTATTCTGGGCGGAATTGTCCAGACTCATATTGGAGGGCTTTTGTCTCCTGGGCCATCGAATCCGCTTTGAGTCTGATCGACTCGACCTCGTTTATGACGCCCCCGCGAGCGAGGAATGGGGAAAGCTTCTGATTGTGTTCTTGGTATTCGTCTCGGAGGATCGAGTTCGTTTCCGATAAGGTGTAGCACATTTGCTACAGGGGGAAGGTCAGGTCAGGTAAGTATGAGATAAGGATGTGATGGGATGTTTAATAGGCGACAGACCTCCATGCAATGTATCATGTTTTGGAGATGTTTCTCGCGTCTGCGCATGATCAACAGCTGGCCACAGAGCTCGACGTCGATCTTCATCCTTTCGATTGGCAGAACCCGTATTCCCTTCAACCTACTGGCATCCGCGAAACTCCTCCTCCTACGGATAGGATGTCCACGTCATGCTCATCCTGATACACAGTATCCCAACTCACCTATGCAACTGCGAATCAATCAACCTCCTCCTGGCCCAATTCTCACTCCCATCGAACGGAATCTCGGATAGATCGCCCCAAGTCGTTTCAGTCCCATACCCATCTGATGAGCTCTCCGTCCTCCCGAAGCGCCCACGCATACTCATGGGGTCCGCCCACGTCACAATACGGTGACCAGGATTCCGCATCGGTTGTCGCTTCTGGTCGAATTCGTTCAGCTTACGGTCGTATTCCGATATATTCACAGACGAGCTCGCAGCCGTAGGGATGGTAGACTGCAACCTATCGAAAGCGAACGAGGATGCGGTTTGGTGTTCCCCTGGCCGGTTGGATGCGGTAAGACGAGGGTTCAGGTTCAGAAGGGGGGAGATAAGAATATAACTGACAGACAGGCGACACCTGACCGCTGCTGAGCGCGTATTCATCGTCACCACTAATAACCAAGTAAATAAATCTCAGCGGAACGCGCGCTTCGGACTCATCGGCTTACTTGGTAATAACCACGGTCGGCCCTGCAGGCGTCGGGGACTCCTGCACGGTTTCTGGCGGCTGTGTCCATGGCCACGCCCGACCCGTAAGATCGACGCTCATCTTTTTTGCGCGCCCAAGCCTTGAGGACACGTGAGTAATCCAAAACTCTGTCTGGCCTATTCACTCACGATGTCCAGGACCCGATCTTTTTCTGTACCCTCCCTGACCAATGGGTACCGCTCGGGAACTCATGCTCTTCGTCGGTGGACTTGCCATCCGATTTCATAATTTCGAGATCCTCCTCCCGCTCGCCGTCACTGTTAGCCCCCCCACCTCTCCGAGTTTTCAGATCAAGCACCCTACCACTCCAGAGGCACTGTAGGCTCGAGGAGACATCTTTCCCACCACTCATAACTCCAGTTACAAATGCGGAAAGGTTAGGCGTGGTCCCCACGTTTGGAGTTGATGGGCTGTGGTTTGGGGTTGTCCGAAGGTCGGTTGTAAGATCGCCAATCTTAGACTTCAGCACTCTATGGACTTTGAACGACTCGGATTGCTTAAATCGGTCATGAGCAGCATTGATCGCCTCAATCAACGCGATATTTGAGGATGGCTGGGGTAATGGGTGGCTGTGATTCCGTGAGGTGTAATGAAAGACTGTGAGAGAATTGACGAATCCTCGAGGTTCAAGGAATGGATCGCGAGGGACTACCTGTGTAGACGATGAGTGCTGGAAGCAATTGCGGTGAGGGACGAGTTACCTGTCCAAGGTCATGTAGTTTGTTTCTCATGGTGAATACCAAACTCAAGAGCGCGGAAACAATAGTGGGGTCTGCAACCCGTTCCATTGGCTGAAGTTGTCTCAGCGGTATGTAAGCCTATCGCAAGAAAACACCTACCTCGACGTTAATATGCGGTCCACCGATTTCTACGATCCACTGCTGTATCCCTTCGACGGTGACGTCGCATAAAAGACCGTTCCTCTCGTAATTAAGGTCGAACATCCCAAAGATCGTGAGACTGGCTTGGACAGCCTTGACCAGCCCCAGCACTGTGGCGTTAAATAGGTCGCCAGAGCGAATCTTGTCTGGGAAGTGATACATGGAAATAAAGCGGTCAATCGTGGTCTCCCTTAATCGACGTGAGCCAAATCATAAGTCACAAAAGTCTGCGTCCTTACCCAGGTTTCTGAAGTGTTAATGCGCTCCGACCACTGCATCCCATACGAAGCAGGTTTATATTTGTCCACAGTTGCTCTCGAGCATGAAGGTAGTTTCCATCTGGTATTTGGACAATGGTGAAGTCGGAGCGAAAGTTTGCCAGCGACGTCACCATTAGTGTTCCTCGATCTGTCTTGAAAGATGCGATGAGACAAGTAAATAGACGAGGGAAAGCGAATTTATTTACCTCTTTGGGACGTGCGCCATCCCGACGGAGGACTTGAACAGCCTTTTCCCATTCCACTTGTGCCTCGGGGTGTGTTAGTGAACCTGCAGGCGACAATGCCGTTACTGTAACCTTTTGGAAGTTATGAGAACGAGATAACCAAAGCTTGAATGTTTACTGGACATGCCTTGTGCTTAGGGTCCCCTGTATATACTGTGAGAACAGTTATTGGCCGTGTTCGCTCCACAACCCTGGACTGACGGTTCGCTTCAGGGTATTTGAACGAATCAGATAACCACGCACCATTTCTCGACGGCGTATATTTGGTAACCCTCAAGCTCGAGTTCTTCCAAGAGCTCAAACCTGCAGTCCACACCGATCCATTCTTTACCGGCCCACGTTACCGGTCGTGGGCTAGCACCAGGATCGGGTGACGAATGATAGCTGGTCGAACCAGAGGTCGATCTTGCGACTCTAGAGGCAGGTTTCGAAACAAATTTCGGTGAATTTCCATCACTGGATCGCCTGACAGTCGGTATGAGCAACCGCTTGCGTGTTATCCCAAGATACTGTGGCATGATGAATCCGCTAGACTGCGGTGACAGATACGGCGACGCTGTTTGTGATATTGATATCCGCGAGACATTGTGATAGTTGGGAGAGTTGGCGGGGGAGACGGGTGTGCTCGTTGGGTGCTGCATCCCAGGGTATTTTGGTGGTAGTTGGCTTGAGGGTGCCGATGACGGGATCGGGGCCCTCTGTCGG
The DNA here is from genome assembly GCA_014904855.1 of Thelephora ganbajun. Taxonomy (NCBI): domain Eukaryota; kingdom Fungi; phylum Basidiomycota; class Agaricomycetes; order Thelephorales; family Thelephoraceae; genus Thelephora; species Thelephora ganbajun. The sequence goes on from MU118070.1 coordinate 86,078, forward strand.
ATCAAAAGTCCGCGATCATCATCCCCGAACCAACTGCGCATTGCCCGGTCGGTCTCGGGCCACCTTCACTTACAGCGACGGAGGTTGTGCCGTCGTTCTTATCAACGATCAAAACGATGGACAAGACAACTCTCCCTCGCGTGTACGCAGGGCAGAAACATCGCATTCCATTCTTTGTCAAGCTTCTTGCCCTCAGTTCCTTAGCGTCGTTGACTTGCTTCGGTTACTGGTTCTCCTACATCCTGGAGTGGAACCACGGCTCGCAAGTCCCTTTGCATGCAGCACAGATACAAGCCAGATGCCGCGCTCTCAACACCAAGCCTGGTCCACCTTCCGACTTCTACGATCGAACCGTGTCCGACAGGTTCGTCGAAGGGACGAAACACGTCTGGATTCGCAACGCGACAATCTGGACTGGGCGCGTTCAAGGTCTCGAGGTCGTCAGGGGGGATGTATTTGTCATGAACGGTATAATTAAGGTGGTCGGTCATGTTGACCTGCAGTCCATGGGCCTCAATGACCGCGACGAAGTCGAGATTTTCGATGCACACGGCGCATATGTCACCCCAGGGTACGTATGTTGTCATCAGCTACTTCTCTCCTCCGAGTTGAAGTGTTTCTCGCACATAGAATTGTTGACCTTCATTCTCATATGGGCGTCGAACCGTCCCCTTCGCTCGAAGGTGCTCAGGACGGAAACTCGTTTCACGGGCCAATCGTCTCTTGGCTTCGCTCTATAGACGGCCTTAATACGCACGACGCGGCATATGAGTTAGCTGCCGCCGGCGGTGTCACCACCTCTCTCATTCTGCCAGGCTCTGCTAACGCAATCGGCAAGTATCCGTTCGACATTTCACGGCCCATTTCACTGAAGAATTTTACAGGTGGCGAAGCCTACGTTATCAAGCTAAGGCAAACCAAGGAGAGATCTCCCACCTCACTCCTGGTAGAACCTCCATTTGGTTTGAACACCTCCGACATCAACTATAACATCCCTCCCAGGTGGAGGCATCTCAAGCATGCGTGCGGTATGGATAATCTGCCATACGCCGAACTCTTGACTGATCAACTTCATCCTCAGGTGAAAACCCTGGTAAGCGCACAAAGGTTCGAGGCTCTGTCGTCTGAGACGATCGTTTGCAGCAAGAGTATATTCCGGAACACGAATGGACACTATTTGGGCCGATCGCGAAGCGTTTGTCTCTTCTGCTGATATTCTCTCACTCGCTCATTTAGAGTTACAGGTACAACGAGGCACGAAAGGTCAAGGAAACTCAAGATGCTTACTGCGAAAAAGCCCTGGCTGGAAGATGGGAGGGTCTTGGTGAATTCCCAGAAGAGTTGAAATGGGAACAGCTCGTTGAGGTCCTTCGCGGCCGCGTCAAGGTTCAGACTCATTGCTACGAAGCCACTGATTTCGACGGATTCATTCGGGTGAGATGGTCCACAAATACGCAGTATGACATACTGACAAGTGGCGCACTGCCCAGTTGTCGCAAGAATTCAAGTTCCCCGTCGCGGCTTTCCACCACGCCCACGAAGCTTATCTTGTCCCAGATTTACTGAAGAAAACCTATGGCACGTCCATACACCGTATGAGCATCTCCAACCTTCTAATCAATCCAAAGGACAAGTTCCGGCCGTTGCAATGTTCGCCTCATTCTCCAGGTACAAGCGAGAGGCTTTCAGGCATTCTCAGTTCGCTCCAAAGGTCCTCAATGATGTCGGTATCCCTGTAATCATGAAGGTTAGTCGCACCAAGCGCAAACACCCCAACGAGGCGCTTAAATCTTTGCAGAGCGATCATCCCGGAATTGTATCTCGCTGGTTGCTACACGAGGCTCAGCAAGCTCATTACTACAGCCTTCCAGAGGCTGCTGCTCTATCTTCCGTCATTTCCACCCCCGCACAAACACTGGGATTGGATCATAGGATCGGGTTCATCAAGACAGGTAAGCCACTCGAAGGGTAACGTTCCGTCATAAACTGATGCATGACTCCAGGGTATGACGCTGGTGAGTCAGACAGAACCTCTATCTTCATGATTCGATAGTAATATCGCGTTCAGATATTGTCCTCTGGGACAGTCACCCACTCGCCCTTGGTGCAACACCTCAACAGGTTTTCATCGATGGGATTGCGCAGTTCATCCACCCCCTCACCGCGAGCAAGTCTGTCTCCGGTTTGAAGGCCCCTAAGACCCCCGACTTTGAAAAAGAGGCTAAAGCAGCTGTCGAGTACGATGGCCTTCCGCCGTTGCGGCCGAAGGAGTCGACTCCACAGACCATCCTTTTCACCAATCTCACGAACACTTGGGTCCGTAAGGGTAACAAGGTCCATTCCATTTTCAACGACCTCACGTCTGCCACCGACCGTGCCGAACGTGGTGTGGTTGGTGTCAAGGCAGGAAATATTATCTGCGTTACGGCTAAGGGGTGTGAACGATTCAAGTCGCTGGTCGACAGGACCGTGGATCTCGAAGGTGGTGCTATCCAACCTGGCCTTGTCACTTACGGCTCCGACCTCGGACTTGAGGAGATTGCAATGGAGAAGTCGACTATCGATGGCCCCGTCTTCGACTCATTGACCCACACTATCCCCAAGATCCTTGGGGAAGAAGCCGTCATCAGGGCCGTGGATGGTCTGCAGTACCAAACCCGTAACTCTTTGTGGGTCCGATACCTCCAAAAACCTTCCCCGATGTTTAACCTCGACCACCTTTAACAGGCTGGCTTATCGTGCTGGAGTCACCTCGGGCATCGTTGCTCCTACCAACGAAGGTGGATTCTTGTCTGGTCTCAGCGTCAAGTTCTCGACCAGCGCGCTTCACAAGCTTGAACCTGGCGCTGTGATTAAAGATGTCGTCGCTCTTCACGTTTCCATCGGTAAAGGGGCACAAGTAAGCACGAGCACCCAAATTGCGCTGCTACGCCGACTGCTCGATGGCAAGGTTAAGGGCGAAGTTGGATATTGGTTCAATCAAGTGAAAAAGGTACGTGAAAATAACTGGAATTTACGAAAACCTTCATATTCATGCCTATCGTACGTATAGGGAAAGGTCAGACTTGTGGTTAACGTCGAAAGTGCGGACATCATGGCGACTCTACTCCGTCTCAAAGCCGAAATCGAACACAAGATCTTCACCGAAACCAATCTACACAAAGAGCTCAAGCTGACATTCTCTGGAGCGACTGAAGCCCACTTCCTCGCTCGGGAGTTGAGGCATGCCAAAGTTGGTGTTCTTGTCCACCCACGACCCTACCCTTATACTTGGGAATCGAGGAGAATGTGCGTTCGATGATCGCGCCCGGTTTCTGAGTCAATCACTAAATTGTTAATCTGTCGTAGTATCCCTGGGCCTCCACTGACCCCGCGAGACTTCGTATCGTACCTCATCTCTCAAGGCATTGAAGTCGGAATCATGCCGCAAGGTACTGGCGAGGCAAGCGTGGACGCCTGGGCGGCACAAAACCTCAGATTTGATGCAGGATGGGTATGCGGCTTCAACTCCCGCCTTTTCCAGACAGGATCGGCTGACCACCTCGACAGATTCACAAAATTTCAAAAGGAAGGGTTTCCAAGATACAAGCCTTCGAGATCGCGTCTACGAACGTTGATTCCTTGCTCGGTCTTGATCTTGAGGATGACGATGAAGAGATCGACCCAGGTGCACTGGTCGCGACCAAGGGTGGTGATCTGCTTGGTTTCGAAGGAAAGGTGGTGGCAGTTTTGCAGAAGGAGCTTGGTGTTATCCACTTATTTGAATGAACGTCAACCGCTGGCTCGGGTACCTCCCCGTTGATTTTACGTTGTAAAATTCTATCTTCGGTACGATATCTTCTCCACAACCAATACCATGGCCATCGAACACAATTTTTGTCTAAGATGTGGTGCACCACGAACGATGTGTTGACCAGTTTTGTCGCTGACTGAAGGAGGTTTGTGTGCCCAACCGCAACTGGTGAACTTTGTAGGATATGTGGCGTGATGACTGAGCGATTGACAGACGCCAGACATGTTCCGGAGCGGTCTTAGCGCCATTTCCCTTCCCTTGGAGGAAGATGGACAACTACGAGGGCTTAACGATCGGCGCGCGATGCGCGGCGTAGTGATTGAGCTACCTCATGGGT